>JADLZN010012188.1:0-106089 GCA_018155175.1 Sinocyclocheilus anophthalmus
CATAATCAATGTGAATCAAATACCTTTCACACAATGCGTCTCACAAGGTTTTGCAGGTTTTAACCTGTTGATAATTAATTTAATGACACATGTCGTATGAGAGGATTTATTACAGAATTAAAAACATCAGCTCAAAACATGAAATCCAGAAAGAAGCTGACCTCATGCACTATGCAGTCCAGAGGAGCTTGTTTGGGGCTGTTGTCACTCAGGACATGCTCCGTTTTGATGAATTTGGATGCAGTTTTGCAGGGCGTCTGTAGGGACTGGATAGTGAAAGTGGAGTAGAGACCAGACTTCATGTAATCGTTGCGGGAGCTGCGTTGCACTGAGCTAGGGGAGGAGCGCTGAACCTGCAGGCTCTTGGAGAGACATGAGTTGGTGGTGTTAGCACCTGTGTTAGATTTGGTCTGAATGGACAGCTCCAATTTCTCCCCCGTAGTGGCCCTCTGGGAATCCTCAGGTCCTTTCAGCCCATCAGCAGAGTTGGGGTCCGGAAAGGTCACAAACTTATAGACGAACTTCTGGCCGCTAACTTTCTTAATAATATTCTGTGGAAGTATGAAAGCTTGTTGAAAAGTGTCTAAACAATACTATGCACTCGACATTAAATCATGCTCCAAACTTAAACGTTTTTCTATCCTTTTCATAGTAGTTAGACAGTAAAAATCCCAGAATTATTCATATTTATGGATAAATACTAGTGATGGACCAAAATATTGTCCAGGCTCATTAACTGGTTAACATCAATCGAGTAGTTTTGAGTAAATAATGTTTTATTTAATTTCATATCACTGAATACAATTCAAAAAAATATACAGTAGTGTTCAAAGGTTTGGGGTTGGTAAGATTTTTTCATGTTTTTGAAAGATGTCTCATACTCACTAGGGCTGCATATACTTGATTCAAAATATAGTAAAAACAGTAATAATGTGATATATTATTACAATTTTAAATAACTTTTTTTATTTATATCGTTTTAAAGGTAATTTATTTCTGTGATGAATTTCCATCAGCCATTACTCCAGTCGTCAGTGTCACTTGATCCTTCATTCTAATATAATATTTTTGCTGCTCAGGAAACATTCTGTATTATTTTCAATGTTAAATACAGTTGTGCTGCTTAATATTTTTGTGGAAAACATTATATTTTTAAAGGATTATTTGATGAATAGAAAGTTAAATAGAACATCATTTATTTGAAATAGAAATTTTTGTAACATTACAATGTCTTTACTGTCACTTTCGATCAATTTATTGCATCATGTGTAAGTAATAATTTCTTTTTTTTTTTTTAAACATCTTACAGACCCCAACATTTTAAACAGTAATGAATATATAAAATAAACCGTTTAAGTCTGTGATTCACAATTCATAGTTACTCCTGCACATACTTTGTCATAGTAATAACGAAGTGCCCTGCTCAGTTTATCATAGTTCATGTTGGTTTTGTTCTTGCGCAGCCCCCAGAGTCTGGCTACCTCCTCGGCATCCAGCAGTTTGAACTCCCCATCCCCAGATGTCCAGGAGATCAAGTGCTTCTGACTCTGATCATCCAGCAGGTGTAGCAGGAACTGCCACAATGTAATGGACGGATCCATTGCTACAGGGCACAAAAAAACAGACTATGATAAATGGGCAGTGTCTGTAAACTACTGGTGCTTAGTATCATGTTAACAATGTGTAAGATTTGAAAAACCTCAAGGTAGTACTAAATAAACATAAAACAACCTGCGATTACTAATGCTTTCACTGAAATGCACACCGATATACAGTATCTATCAGTTGCGATAAGGCCTGCTTGTAAAATATATAACCCCATAAAGCCATAAGTGCTGTGAAAACATGAGATATTGGTTTTACTAGCTATGCTTCTAATAATACTGCATCAAATATACCTAGAACTCATTGTCATGAGAAGTATGTTCTGGAACTGAAGCCATGTTAGAAAAAACAGCCTTTGTGGGATTTAACAGAATCCTACATCCACCGAAATCAAATTCACATCCTCAGTACAGTAAATGAAATCCTCTTTCTTTATGGTTGGAGTAGATGAGCATAAATGGAGAGTGAACATTATATCTGCAGTGAAATCAAGGAAAAACAGGCAAGAATTAATGCTGCTACCGTCAGCAGAGGACGTGTATCACTAGTTCAGGAAGAACATGTTGAGAATGCAAATTAACCCTATTAACACCCCCCCCTTCATTTACGTAACTCATAAGCAACACCTTAGAAACGATCACCATGGTAAAAGCATTTAAGCAACCGTTTCGAAGGAAGAAAAAAAGACCCCGCCACCATTTAAGCACACTGAACCAAATTAATCGTAGTGAAGTGCTGATGACAATGAAGGGAACCCGTTTCCATTTTAACCTAGCACATAAAATCTCATTAATTAATACCGTCATTAAATCGAGCTGTAAGTGATTGAGTGAGTGCATTCATTAGCAGTAAAATGTCTTTAATAAATGGTATCATTCTAGGACTAACACCAGAAGAATATCCTGTGGGCAGCTTGTACAGCTACACACACTAAGGCAAACAGGGGGTTTTACAAAACTGTAGTTCAGGATTTAAATGTCATACTTTTATCCACTTACTCATCAAATCAACATCTCACTGTGAGACCCTCACACTGCTGAAATCACTCATTTCCATACTGGTTGACCCCAAAAAAAGAAGTTCTGAAGACACTTTCCATTATTCTTCCTACTAGATATACATACAGTAATTATGCATTGAGAACGTGTAGACTATTAGCAATTGACATTTTCTACAAATAATGTAAAATCATGGATTGAAAATCTTTTGACCAATAACAGCGAACGGAGAATAACTCTCAATGTTATTCATAAACAACATATTACATTTGAGATATGCCTGAATATACACATATTTTTAAGCAATCCAAAAATTGTTTTTTTAAAAAAAAAAAAAAAAAAAATTTTAGAAAAATTGGTAAAATGATAAAAATCTTGCCTAGTAATATACATATAATGAAATATAACAATTAAAAGTGCTTGTGTAACTACACTGTAAAATGAACACAAAAATTTAATTTTCTATAGATGAACGATAATATCAGGACCATACCAGTTATCTGTCATCATCATTAATTACTGTTTTCCTGAATTGTATCGATCAATATTGGATATTTTAGATATCACATTTCTTTAGTCAGCTAATTCTAACTATTTAAGAGCCTTTAAATGTACTTTCTTATACATGTCTTACCTCTATTATAGCAACCTATCTGAATAGTTTATCAACTATTCAGTTCAAAATTAATCTTGTACATTATAATATTGCGATGTCTAAATTCACTTAATCGATTAGTTTTAAGTACAGACAGAGTTATACAAAAATAGTAAAAATAGTGGATTAGAAAATACTATTGATTTTTCCACATCAGCCTGAATTTTATTATAGGTGTATCCCTAAATAAACTGCCATTGAAAAAATAAAGCCAGTTGTGTGAAAGAATGAGTAGCACCCCCTTTATAATGTAGCTGTATAATAAATTGTGTTTTTTAAAATGAACTGAACTGTTTAGGCCAGTAAAACAAACAGCTTGGTTTTCCCAATAGCACAATAACACATCAAAGCTTTTATGAATAACATATATTTCAATGGTGATTAATCATAAAAAAAAAAATCTGGCATCAGAATATACTGGTAAAAATAACCAAAGGGTCACCGTATTAAGATAAAAATGTCATAGTGAAGCCAGAAACAAAGAATCAGACGCACATTAGTCTTATTTACATGTTGATTATTACCTAATTTTCCTTGCAGTGTTACATTCTAGCTGAAGAGCTCCAGTATGACTAATCGAGGGACTAACACTGCACAGCTTGCCTTGGTCTAATGCCTCATAAATCAGCCTGTGCATCTGAGAAAAGCAAACAAAGACCGGCACTGAACAACACAGATCTGTTTTTCCCCATCAGACCTTATTGCCTTAAGACTGTTCAGGGACCTCAATGCTCAATTATCAATTATCTTGAGTTCTCAGACTGCATGATGACTTATAGCCAATGAATGAATTGGAATCCCAAAGGAGGAGAGAGCCAGACAGACAGGACTGCGATGTGAACAGAATGAATCCAGAGCTAAATTACCAAACAAATCCCTAAAAGACACTTGTATTAAGTGGGGCTCACGACAGTTCCTGGTGGGTCATCGAGGTGTCCACATGGTCTCTTTGGGTTTACATGAGGTCTGCTGGTTAACATCAGATGACATTGGTTTCATTTACACAAACACAGTAAAGAAATGCTGACATATGCATTGCACAATCATGTCAAATCAAACAAGTTCTTATGCATTTGATTGAAAGTTTTCAGAGTAATTATAAAGGGCTTGTTGTACATTATACAAAAGGGAGCGAATGATAATAATAATTAAATCAGTTGTTTAATTTATAAACCACCTTTCCAAATACAAGAACAAACATCCACCCTTGCAAACTAGCTTGGTTGACAGCTCAAACTCTAAATATTTAATGCACAATAAAACAATCAAATGCAATTCTCGCTGATGGTTGATTAGTTCAGAAATAACCAGGAGGCAAACAAGTCTGCCAAACACTGTACTTGATTCAGAAATCGCAGCATGTTGACACACCGCCAGACATTTGGCTTGCAAAACATTTACTTAAACACAGTTGAAGTGCATCAGGCTTCCTACAGGTATGTTAACCCAGTGAATCTCAACCTTTTGCCGTACCGGACCCCAGTCCAATTCAGAACCATCCTCAAGGACCCCCAGAACAAAATTGACTCATCTCTGTATCATTTGTGTCTTTGTGAGGACCAAACGCAGTCAAGTATAATTCAAGTTAGCTGACCAGTTAACCAGTATTTGGCCATATCATCAGCTATAATGGAATTTTCTTTCATGGGAACATGTCAAAATATACAAAAATTCATACTTTATACGGACCCCCCTGGCCTTACGTCAAGGACCACTAGGGGTCCACGGACCCCTGGTTGAGAAACACTGTGTTAACCCACCCTGACCAAAATAAAGTGTCAATCCCACTCATTTATACGGTTCCTTAATACTTTTTGGACAATCACATTGATTTGAACACAACGTTCTGACTCACCCCAGGATTAGGCAGCGTGTACGAATAAATTGTGAATAAAACAGAGCGAGATGTGAATGTATTTGGCATTATTTGACCAACGAGCACTTTATTCAACTCTAATGCAATCACTCCTCCATGGCCAACCTCCTTGAAGTGGATTACAACTTACCGCTGATCAGCGGGTTCGACTCCATCTCTCCCGAATAAATGTGTTTATGGGCAGTTTTATTCTTTGGAGATTAATTCACGTCCATAACTGTACTTGCTGGGTGTCAAAAGTCGGTGGTTTAATTGCGTTTGGTTGTTATGTAACACACGCACCTCTCCCTCCATGTTAGTTGACATTAGCAGCAAAGTCGCTAGCTCGCGTTAGCTCAGGCTGCCTGCGCGTAACGTTAACTTACACCGTTCCTGTCAGACGGACTGAAGACTTCTTCAAACGTCAAAATACTCCAGTAAAATCGACCAGGGCCGCGTTTAAACGGTGGGGTGTCACGCCCTGCCTTTAAAACAATACGGTAACAGTAAGGAGGGGTTAATTCCAGCGTGGTGGACGGTGAGGGAGGGCAAATAAACCGAGACCCCGATCAGGTCCATCCACTTCGGCGCGAAGCGCGCGGTGTCCAAGCAACGGACTGGCTGCACTGTCAGTTTAAAGAGCTCGAAATAACGCGGAGCTAAAAGACAGAGCGCTCCCTTCGTAAGTTTTTTTAACAATAACAGCCTCTGCCTGGCTTTCCCCCGTTTGCTTCCTGTTTCCACGAGCGCCTCGACTACTTGTTTCTTTCTTTTTCCACCTCTCTTTAGTCCGCGAGTCCCCTGTGCGGCCGTGACGTCACCGCACAGGCATCACGTGGGTCGTCTGTAGCGCAAAATGAATGAAAGAGAGCTGCTGAACTTTTGTGCGTGTTGCCGTCTTCTAGTGGAGAGACCTTGGTGCTCTTTGATTCAGCACCAAGGTCGAGTGAAAATCTTTACGCAGAAAAAAAATACATATGAGCTCAAATCATTTTGCGTAAATTCTCTCACACACAACAACAAGCGCGATCCACAGGTTGTTGCTTGCACTCATGTAACACACTGCAGGGCTTTTCCAGAGGGCCACAAGAGAGTGCAAATGTAAAATTGTATTTACGTTTAAACAATCAAAATTACTCAAATAAAAACATTAGTTTGATTTGAGTGAGTGAGTGAATGAATAAATAGAAAACTAATACATCTAAATATTTAATGCAACATAAAAGTATTTTACAGATTTGTATAATATAATTTTTTACACAGTACAAATTGGGGCTTTACACAGGAAAACACATAGCTACATAGCCCCCAAATTTTAAGATGGGGGTCTGTCGCACAAGGATGATCATATTTGGGGGTTCGTGGCATCTAAAAGATTGAAAACCTCTGACACAGTCTATAATCAAAATAATGCCAAGCATACATACTGCATATGTAATACAATAATACAGGAAGCATAAATCATCTTTTATCTGATGCGCTGGAAATCATACATACAAAAAAAGTTCCATCTAAATCCTGAATTATATATCATTTTAAAACGTAAAATCTGCAATTCCACAGCCAGTGCCGACAATGTCACATTATAATGATTGTATAGTGTGTCATTGTGCCCAAATGCGGCAGTGAGTCTTTGTACAAAGAAAAATAATCTATTTCAGGAAGCAAGTCTTAGTGCTGCCACAATTCAACATCCAGTTTCCATGGCAACTGTTACTAGTGTGACAGGGTAGCCATCACGCGGATGCTGCAGAACCTTAAAATTAACCACGGTCTTCATCAATCAGAACAGCTAAAATAGAAGTTCAATTCATGATCGATCAATGGCCACGTAATTCATTGAAGGTGCAATCTTGAATCCCAAAAGTAGCACGCATGCAGCTTGAAAGCATTTTAATCGAACGCCATACTCACAGACAGGATGAAGAACTGATTATGTGGACACTGGACAGGGTGATCTATACATAGTGTGTGTTCTTATTATTTGTAGATTCAACAAGATACAAACAAGTTTCTAAGCTAAAGTTTTTATTCCAGAATCAATCTGTACTCAAATTTTAGATATACATAAGGATTGGCTTCATAGTATAATTTTGTGGCGTGTTGGTAATTAATGATAGAATTCTTATTTCAGCGAAAAGTCCTGTGTTTTATAAAAATGAACATTTATGAACAAGATAACACCAGTTATGTCAAAAGATTACATGACATTTCTTCGATTTCCCAATAATTACAATCTCAATACAATTAATAAGCTTGGCATATCTTAAAAAAAAAAAAAAAAAAAAAAAAAAAGGGAGAAGCCTTGTACATATTCAGATAGACTAGCTAATCTTATATGAAGTAAGTGATACAGGGTCATGTGTTAATGTATTGTGTGTACAGTGATATAATTATTTAAAATGATTACAATGACACAGACAGTTGCACCGAAAATGTATTTATTCAGCAAACTTTTCAAAACAACAGTATAACCTGTTAAAAGGCAATGTTCCTCTGAACCTGGCTGCCATAAAGTTCACACTGTTTAAAACAAACATTAGTCAAATGTGCAAATTTAATACACTGTGCTGTGATTGGTGTACTGTACTAAAACACCTCTCTCCGTCTGTCCCTGGAAGATTCTGTCACCTTGCAATTCCCTCAAACCCTATGAAAACAGATTTTTTTTTTAAGCATCACAATGAAATAAAAAAAAAAAAAAAAAAAGTACAACAAGTAAACTGTAATGATTTGTACCTCCAAAACTATGCGAATGTTGGCCTTTATCTTTGCTGCATCTTTGGTAAGGACCTCAGTATACCTGAAATTTTCAAATAATGATGAACGTCTGAACATCTCACGGTACAAAATATAAAAAAAGGCAAACATGCATATTACAAAGCAATCAAAAACCAAAAGATAAAACCAAATGCTCTCTTACTCCGTTAGCTGATTAGTCTTCTTTTCTATGAACTTCAAAGCCTCTGCATGTGTGAATTCGACAAAGAATCCATATCCAACTGCCACATATATTTTTGATGCATCAGGTCTAAAAAGGAATGAAGAGGTTAAGACCGAGGCATTGACGCACAGACATCAGACTTGCAATACTTACACATGAGCCTGCACATAGAAATTGCAGCCAAGGTCAACATCTGTTTTGAGTTCCTTGCTGTCAGTTTCCTAAAGATGAATAAAACACAGCAAAAGCAACATATTATAATACACATCACTCAATACAGAATGAGAGCAAGAAAACGACAGAGACAGGAAATAACAAATGCAAACAGAGATAGGCAAGGTTACATAGCAAAAAATAAATAAATAAAAAAAGGAAAGAGATCAAATACCTGAATGCTTTTAATTGTGTTCTTCAGCTGAAGATATTGTGCCATTTTCTCATACACAGCATCTCTTTGCTCCAATACTTTCCTGTCAGAGCACGGAGTTAAAATAATAGATCATGTTTATCTTTATATACAAACCCGATTCCAAAAGTTGGACTGTAGAAATTGTGAATAAAAACAGAATGCAATGTGGAAGTTTCAAATTTCAATATTTTTATTCAGAATACAACATAGATGATATATCAAATGTTTAAACTGAGAAAAATGTATCATTTTAAGGGAAAAATAAGTTATTTTAAATTTCATGGCATCAACACATCTCAAAAAAGTTGGGACAAGGCCATGTTTACCACTGTGTTGGCATCCCCTCTTCTTTTTATAACAATATGCAAACGTCTGGGGACTGAGGAGACAAATCGCTCAAGTTTAGGAATAGGAATGTTGACCCATTCTTGTCTAATACAGGCTTCTAATTGCTCAACTGTCTTAGGTCTTCTTTTTCGCATCTTCCTCTTTATGATGCGCCAATTTTTTTCTATGGGTGAAAGATCTGGACTTCAGGCTGGCCATTTCAGTACCCGGATTTTTCTTCTACGCAGCCATGATGTTGTATTTGATGCAGTATGTGGTCTGGCATTGTTGGAAAATGCAAGGTCTTCCCTGCAAGAGACGACGTCTGGATGCTGAGCAGATGTTGTTCTAGAACTTGGATATACCTTTCATCATTGATGGTGCCTTTCCAGATGTGTAAGCTGCCCATGACACACGCACTCATGCAACCTCATACCATCAGAGATGCAGGCTTCTGGATTGAGCGCTGATAACAACTTGGGTTGTACTTTTCCTCTTTAGTCCGGATGACATGGCGTGTTTTCCAAAAAGAACTTCAAATTTTAGTTCGTCTGACCACTGAACAGTTTTCCACTTTGCCACAGTCAATTTTAAATGAGCATTGGCCCAGAGAAAACGCCTGTGCTTTTGGATCATGTTTAGATATGGCTTCTTTGTTGACCTATAGAGTTTTAGCCGGCAACGGCTAATGGCACGGTGGATTGTGTTCACCGACAATGGTTTCTGGAAGTATTCCTGAGCCCATGTTGTGATTTCCATTACAGTAGCATTCCTGTTTGTGATGCAGTGCCGTCTAAGGGCCTGAATATCACGGGCATCCAGTATGGTTTTCCCGGCCTTGACCCTTACGCACAGAGATTGTTCCAGATTCTCTGAATCTTTGGATTATATTATGCACTGTAGATGATGATAACTTCAAATGTAGATGATGATAACTTCAAACTCTTTAAAATTTTTCTGATATTGCTCCACTATTTTTCGCGGCTGCATTGGGGGAATTGGTGATCCTCTGTCCATCTTGATTTCTGAGAGACACTGCCACTCTGAGAAGCTCTTTTTATACCCAATCATGTTGCCATTGACCTAATAAGTTGCAAATTGGTCCTCCAGCTGTCCCTTATATGTACATTTAACTTTTCCGCCCTCTTATTGCTACCTGTCCCAACTTTTTTTGAATGTGTAGCTCTCATGAAATCCAAATGAGCCAATATTTGGCATGACATTTCAAAATGTCTCACTTTCATCATTTGATATGTTATCTATATTCTATTGTGAATAAATATAAGTTTATGAGATTTGTAAATTATTCCTTCCTTTTTACGCACAGTTTGTACGATTGTCCAACTTTTTTGAATTAGGTTTTGTATCTATGCATAGAGAGAGATTTACATAACACATAACCTACATATTATCAGTAAAATGGGTATTTATATGGAACCCAATGGCACTTCAAATAATACCATGGTATTTACGATAGAACATATTTAAAGAAATCATGGGATTACTATGGTGTAAACATGCTAACAGCATTGCTATTGCAGGTTTTACACCAAAGCTGAATCTCAAGCGATGATACTTACTGTAAGTCTCGTTTCAATACTTCGTTGATAAACGTCTCATACTGCAAGACTTTCGCCCCAGGAGTCATGATATGAGAAAAAAGATGGTTGCAGATCGACTAATATAGCGATATTTATTTTAATCGCAGTCTGTTTCTAATAAATAACGTGCATCAGAAATCGACAGCCCGTCGCTGGGATGATGCAGGGATAAAAAAGCTTACAGTTGACAAATTAATTTGTTTTAATAGAAAATGCTCGACTTGTGTCAAGCTAACCTTCTTTCAGCATGTCACGTGGCCCTCCACTTGTTTACAAGATACACGGAAACGTCTTCGAAACCGGAAATTGCGTTAAAAAACAAAAAAATATATTATATATATATACACCCACATTTTATATCTAAATAAGACAAGTCTAGCCTTAGTTAAAATAAAATAACAACATAAAACATAAATGCATCGCACAGTTCAAAGTAGTGATGGGACTAAACGAGCGACTCATTTCTGCGAATCGGTTCTTTTAAACAATTCGTCTCAAAGAACGAGTTAAAACGTTTCTTTTACGTTATCCCCGACATCCTCGCGTGGTTTATTACATGCTCCAAACGTGTAATAAAACTATTTACATGCACACACTACTACTTACTTTTAAAACGAGATCTATTTCGTTTACACGTGATAAAACTGTCACGTTCAATAGAGACTCGGTTCAGTGAGGACTCGATAAGCGCACAGACCGATACAGTCCAGTTCGTGCGTGAGTCGATTCTTTAGTTTCATTCAATAGATTCGACTCAATAGAAGGATTCGCTCACGAATCGAACTTCGCTACTAGTTCAAAGGTGAAAAAGCAGCTGCGCATATGGCGCATGTGCATGCAGCTAAAAGCGCAGTAGTTTTACCATAGTCATCGGGTTGGAATTTGAGTATTAAAATAAACTTTAAAAGTGTCAATAGTTGTCGAGGGTAGTTTTGGTGTAGGAAATGAAATGGCAGGTCCAGAGCTGCTGCTAGACTCCAGTATTCGCCTGTGGGTTGTTTTGCCCATAGTCTTCATCACATTCTTCGTCGGAGTTTTGCGGCATTATGTCACTCAGCTGATTCATAACGAGAAGAAAGTGGATCTGCAGCAGGTGTCTGACAGGTGAGATGACTGAGACATACAGGTGTTTAACCATAAACAACATATAGACTACTGTAATTCTATATTTAAAAAAGGTAGTAAAAACATGAATGTTTAAAATGCCATCTATACAAATTTTAATTATATTCCATACTTCATTTGAATAAAAATAATAATTAAGCTAAACATGCTACCTGTATTTATCTTTATAAAGTTGTCTTGGAAGAATATTGATGAATGAAATTTCGTCTATAAAATTTTGTTCAATTATATTAATACTATATCTTGCAAAAAATGTATTATTGACTAAACCCTTTAACTGTCACCCCCCATTTTTTTTAAATAGGCATGCAGGTGTACTATCCAAACTTAAATTGTTGTAATATATGAACACTTTGGAATACAGACATAAACTTGGTCTCTTTTTAAAGAAGAAAATCAGCAAATTATCGAATTTGTTCAAAAAATGTAAGTATCAAAAAGTTATAGTAGTTTACATTTACTGTAAAGAAAATGCACTATACTAATTTTATTTTATTTTATATATAGTAAATATTTTACATAACAGGTTTTACTCTAAAACTGGTATAAAATTAAAGCCTTAATTCTAAATAAGTTATGTTCCAAATTTAAAGTTGATATTAAAAAAAATGGAGGTTCCTGTGAGATTTTATTTAGGGTGTTATACCACAAACAGCCACCAGGTGCCATCCAAACTCCATTGAATTTTTTTAAATGCATTTGTTCTTTCTGTTCACAAATTGTCTAGATTTCTCTGTCATATTACTTCTAATCTCAAAATACCCTCAAATATGGAATCCTGAACTCCAGACCTTATCCCGTGATTATGTTTTTTGCAGATTTTTAAAGACCGAATCATTTTGTAATATGACACTTACACCGCCCCTAGGTGGAGGAGACTGCCAAAATATTTTAAAGTACCATTTCCATGGTAACACAATGTCCAATGGTTTCGAAATGGTTTTCACAGGATGAATTTTGGGCTTCTAAGCTTTCAAATTATATATGATTTATGATGATTGATAAAATATTTGATAGAGAAAAAAGACAACAACAAAAAGAGCGGCAAACGTCCTACAGGTGGGACGGTGACAGTTAAGGGGTTAAATTTTAAAATGTTGTCAGTCTTTATAAAGTTGTTTTGGCAAAACTAAAAGTTTTGATTGCTGAGTAAATTATATTGTCAGTGAAATTGGTTAGAAATACTGTATGCAAATATGTATTCTGGATATCGGGGAATAAACGGGTATAATTAATTATGCAAAATCCATCGGAATTAAAAAGATGAGACATTTCCTAAATTCTCAATTTTGCCCAAATATGATCATTAGATCTTTTTTTTTTAAATTTGTCCCATTTACAAAATATGGAAATACAATAAATGTGTTTTATTTCTTGCAAATATATTAAACCCTAGGCAAGTTCTTCTTAAGAGTTTAATTATTTAGAGCTTCAGGAAACATTTTGAGGAAAGAATGCTTTATAATCTCACTGGAACTGTTGCAGTTTATACATAAATCATTGCAAATTATTTTGTGAACGCATATACATTTATCCATTTTAAATCGCAGCCAGGTGTTGCTGCACAGCCGCATCCTGAGAGAAAATGGAAAATATCTTCCCAAACAGGTATTGATTACTTTATGAATAACAGTTCCCAGCATATTTTAATTGAATACATTTATAAAACTCCATTTACTTGTTTGTGTCAATGATCAATAATGCTGTCCCATTTCAGTCATTTGCCATGCGAAAACACTATTTCAACAACCCTGAGACTGGATTCTTCAAGAAGGTCAAAAGAAAGGTGATCCCCAAAAACCCCATGACCGGTAAGAGCTACTTTAACATCCTAAAATTAGAAGGAATGACTTACTATGCTTCATCATATTCATAACATCTTGCATCACCTGTCCCAGACACCAGCATGTTGACGGACATGATGAAAGGGAACCTGACCAATGTGCTGCCAATGATTCTGATTGGAGGATGGATCAACTGGGCCTTTTCTGGTTTTGTCACAAGTAAGAGCTTTTGTTATTTGTCAGAATTAGAGGAATAGTTCCACCCAAAAATTTAATTTGCTGAAAATGTACTCACCTTCAGGCCATTCAAGATGTAGTTGAGTTTGTTTTTTCATCAGAACAGATGTTGATAAATGCAGCATTACATCACTTGCTCACAAATGAATCCCCTACAGTGAATGGGTGCCGTCAGAATAAGTTGATAAAAACATCACATTATCCACAAGCAGTCCAACACACTCCTCCATCAGTTAGTGATGTCTTGGAGAAGCTTCCATTTTTTTTGAAGAAGCCAAAATCCATCATGTCAGCGCAATTTCATCTTAACCATTGCTGTATCCATAGCTCGACAATACCAAGAAACATCCAAGCTCACTGTGGAAGATATGATGGATAAGAATGTTTTAGCTGAAAGCACCGCTTTAAAGTTAGAAACCAGTCTGAGTGATAATTTGTTTCTTGCAAACACATAGCGTTTCGGTTCCACAGACATTAATTGATGGACTGGACAGAAGAGTATTGTATGTTTTTTAGCAGCTGTTGGACATCTCGTGTCAGCGCACCCATTCACTGCAGAGGATCCATTGGTGGAGCAAGTGATTCAATGCTACATTTCTCCAAATCTGATCTGATTAAGAAACAAAATCATTTACATCTTGAATGGCCTGAGGGAGAGTAATTGTTGAGCAACTCCGTTAAACGATAAACTTAAAAAGGATCTAGTGAGCATGTGTGAATGTGGTCTTCTTTCTAAAACAATCATTTGTAAGTGTGATTGAATTCAGGGGTGTAGGAAGCATCTGAAATGTGAAGGGAGACATTCTAAACCTTAACAGCCGGCTCATGAATTTTAATTGGGTGATGTAACGTTTGGCCAGTGCATTCATAACTCATTTTCTGAAAGGCTGACGTTGGTGAGTGGGCTCCAACCATAGTAGGATTACCGCATATGCGTTTGTTCAGTCCACTGCTGATGCAAGTTATTGACGGAGGCTTCTTTTCTCTCTTAAAGCAGCTACATTTGCCTTTTTTACCAAACAGAAATATAATGACTATTAGAGGATGACTTGGAAATGTCTAAAAGTTGTAGCGGCTGCTATTTATCTGATTAAATCTCAAGTGAATGCTATTTGAAAAAAGTAAGCTTGTAAGAGTTTAAAATGAATTGTTACCAAAGTCCGTTTTTTTTTGTGCTGCTTGTTTCCCCTTCAGCTAAAGTTCCGTTTCCTCTGACTCTGAGATTCAAGCCCATGTTACAGAGAGGAATTGAGCTGATCTCTCTAGACGCATCCTGGTACAGTATTCACATGTGATGTGTTTGATTTGTTGCCAGATGCTGAAAACGGTGAATAAAATCTGAATTTGTTGCTCGTATAGGGTCAGTTCAGCATCATGGTATTTTCTCAATGTGTTTGGGCTCAGAAGCATGTACACACTCATCCTTGGACAAGACAATGGTTGGTTGTTTCTGATATTTAGACCTTTTTATGACTTCAGTCATAAAATAATATGCATTATTTTAATATAATAAAATAGTTATATAATTCAATGAATATGACTATATTTAGATTACAATTACCTAATGTGTTGTATTGTATTAAATGCTATATTAATATCTGTGAAATTCAGATTACTTTCTCAGCTATTTAAACCAAAAGTTGTTTATTTTCAGCTGCAGATCAATCAAGAATTATGCAGGATCAAATGACGGGAGCCGCAATGGCGATGCCTCCTGATCCTAATAAAGCATTTAAGGTGAGTAGAACATCATGTGCATAAATTAAACCATTTATCTGTGACCCTGGACCACAGTCATAAGGCAATTTTTTTGAAAATTGGATTTATTACACTGAATTAATAGCTTTCCATTGATGTATGGTTTGTTAGGATACGACAATATTTGGCTGAGATAGAGAAAACTTATTTGAAAATCTGGAATCTGAGGTGCAAAAAAAAAAATCTAAATATGGAGAAAATCGCCTTTAAATTGTCCAAATTAAGTTCTTAGCAAAGCACATTACTAATCAAAAATTAAGTTAATATATTTATGGTAGGAAATTTACTAAATATCTTTACTTAATGTCCTAATGATTTTTGGCATAAAAGTATTTTTGACCCATACAATGTATTTTGGCTATTGCTACAAATATACCCCAGCGACTTAAGACTGCTTTTTGTGCTCCAGGGTCACATACTTGGTGTAAATCATTCTCAGTGTATGAATTTTATTCTGGGACAAACATGCACATATGAAAAGATCTGCGAGAAAAAAAAAACCCACATGCTAGCAGTTATTTGTGTTTAACACAAATTTAGTTAAAGTTAATTGTTTTTGGGAATTCAGCGCCTACAGCCCCAGTGGACAGACTGATGCATGCAACAGCAGTGCCGATGTGCAAACGTGGTTGTTTTAATTTCATAACCTCATCATCTTAGGATAATTGCGAAACCTTAAACGTTGCCGTTTTGAAGCTCACATAATTACAGGACTATTGAAACATTATATTTCTTGAGGAATGCAGATAGTGTTGGGTGCAGTGAGTCAGTTCAGTCCTCAAACAGGAATAATTATATACTTGGAGAGAGAGATAATGTGGTCATCATTTACTTACCCTAGGGCCCTACAATGCCCTGTGTTCCTGAATCATTTCCCTTGGGCTTTTTCCCCGTAGTCGCGCATACTACACAGTCTATGATGCTGACAAATAATGCTGACTCACAGCCTGTAAGTACGTGTTCATATTTAAAGGATTTGCCACTGATGATTCAAACGCGGGTTTTGAGCAGTATAGAGTAGCGCTTGTTTGTCATTTCTACGATCACAAATGCAAACATGGTTTTATGTTCACGCGGCGCGATGCAACACAACGTGTAAAAAAACAGTATAAGTAATTATAATCAGTAATTATGTCCCCACTGGATGCAACAAGTGCTTTGTTTGTAATGGGTTTTATTGGTTTGTCTCGTCGCGCCGGGACACGAACACACCCAATCACAGTAAGGTGATAGAGAAGGGGCGTAACATTTTCCTACACCTGAGGTATTACGTATCCAATCACAACGCACTAGATAGCCTGGCCAGATCAGAGCACACCGCCGCTTTTGCAGACGGAATGAGCTTTGTACAAAAATCGCCTCGTTGTTCAAAGGCGGTGCATAGAGTAGAAACAATAATGTACAATATGTGGATATGTGTTTTTTGAACCTTAAACCGCATAAACAGATGTCAATTTACACCAAATACCAAAATAATTTTTACTTTTAGCAACATCAGATGATCCCTATTAATAGTGAGAATTGGACCTATACTAAAGGTTTACCGAATGTATGATCTGTACGTGCAGTGTAGCTGTTGCGGCCAAGCAAGATACATTCATCCTCTGCAGTAGCTCCTCAGTGTAGTTCCACACATACATTTACATGCAGATGAGTAAAGTATAGTATTTCACTGTCATACTACTGATCCAGTTGAGGCTCACATGTGTGCTGTGTCATAGAAAATATAACTATTAGAACTGAATGACTGGAGTCTAGACTCGGACAGGAGTGGTTTCAAAATCCCTGTGTCTGTGAACCTTACCAAAAAACTTTGATTTCAAAAGACATTCTTTACCATTGATGTGGCATGTTGTTGCCATGATTACTGATTCATTGATTCCAGGAAGCTTAAGAGTAGTGTTCATCTTTTGTTTGAATAATTAAACAATGAAATACCTTAAATTATTGCTTCTCACCTACTTACTTACTTACTTACTTATGCATTTAATTATTTATTTCTTACAATCATCTTCAGTTTTCCCAATGTGAATTGTGCATATATCTTTGGGAATGTATTATTTTATATATAAATAATGTATGCTGAATGTAAGAATGTGTAAATAATGTATTTATTCCTATTACATTAGCCAATACATTTTCTGGAAACTGTGGCATAATGATGCAAAGCATTATTGATTGGTTTGTCGCTTTCAGCATATTTCTATTGACATATTGATGCTTCCAAGACTACAATGACATGATATAATTTTTTGATGCTCTTTCTCACTGACCCTGTGCCATCGGTGTTGAGCCCTGCAAATTGAATTTACTTTTTTTCTTCCATGTTTACAGTGTATATTGTGCAGTATTTGGATATTAGTATTTTTGTTCAAAAACAGCCAATGTCAGAAGTCTGGAAAAGTGTCCACTGTCAGGATGCACCAAAACTTAAAACCTTTTAACAGTCAGATATTATCCTGTCTTTTTCATCTCAGAAAACCAGGACAGACCGTCAGGGACACACGTATGCGAATGATACCCAAGAGCTGCTCTTTCTGGGTTAGGGAGGGAGTCACACCCCCCTAAGTGAATTTGTGTTAGATGCATACTGAATCTAACAACATTTAAACTGAACAAATATAGTAACTAAGTTTTTTGTTTTTCCAGCACTGGTTTTAGAAAAAGAGCCTTTAAGCTGTCGAATGATCAATTTTAATTGTGTGCTATGCATTAACATGCAGCAAATTTAATCATATTTCAAAAATAAACCAACATATATTTTGTATGTCTTTTTTTTATCTAGTGTGAAACCTGATACCTGAAAGGTTTCCCCTCAGACATGTCTGGAAAGAAATGTCTCAACAAACAAAACATTCAGTCCAAGTCAAGAAAGAAAAAAGGTGGAGGTTTCCTATTCTATTGGCAGTTGCATTTGGCTTTCATTATGTTCCTGCCCCAGGCGTCTGCTGGCCTGTGAGGGAGCCAGTGATTTGGTTTATAGAGATCATATGGCAAGGAAACAGGGCTTGAAAGATGCAGCTCCAAGAACCAGATTTGATGAATTTCCTATGATTTGGCCCAGGTTTATTCTATGCTGTTGTTGAACAGACACCCCCATAGCACACGCGCCGGGGATGAGCAGCGGAGAGGGTCACTTAAGCTACAATGTGGGCTTTGTTTTCACACATCTTAAATTGAATTTCCTATCAGGACAAGAGGTCCTGTTAAGTGATCCAGAATTTTGCCAGGAAACCACACAGAGTGAAGGTTCCCTTTGTCATTAACAATTAATATAACCGCCATCAGCTGCTGGATGTGTGGATTCGATCAAATCTTATGATTAGACTATATTTTGTATCGTATAATTTGAAAGATGTGAGGGTACAGCGGAGAGACATGCTCACTCGTTGCATTCTAAAACCTGGTTTATCTCAGAAAGAGTCCTTCCCTAAACCAGGAAAAGTTCACGATTTAAGTTCTTCTTTTCACTGTGTCGCAAAAAGACAATCACCTTACGCCCATCTGCCGGCTGTCGGCCTTCTGCTAGAACGAATGCCAGTCTTCATCAATGTGACTGAAATGTCATCAAGTAGTTTAATGCTCCTTAATATCGCTGTATCGTTTACATTCCCGAACATGCTAGAAATGAGTCCCAGCTGGGGATTTTTGGAAGCCCAGAGAGAGCGGAGGGTGGGTGGAATTGACAGGCTATTTAGACGTACTACTTCACTTTGCATTAAAGTGTACAATATCAGGCACAGAGAGCCAAAGTAAGGCCAGATTTCAGGCAATGCTCATTGAGCCTGGAGTGATGGATCACTTACCTCAGGAAATCAAAATCAATTGTAGAGGATCTGACCTGGAGACGAGCCCAGAAGCCATATGAAAAAGTGTGAAACCTGTAGAAAGAAAAGAGTGACTCATTGAGAAAATCCATTACTGCTCGAGATGCCAATACGCATAAAAAGAGCTGTCTTGTTAAATCCAACGGTTGATAAAGCAAGGCTTTGACTTAAAGAATTGCCTCGGGGCACCGGTGATACAAGGTAGCAAGAGAGATGGTTATTGATACGAGGAGATAGTTTAGAGAGTCGCTGCTCGCTGCCTCACAGGCCTTCATGTCTAGTGCCAAGAGAAAAGGTCAGAGTGAGACGACAGGCTTTCCCTGTGGCATACTTGGAATCAAAGCACAGCACGGGATTCTTGTTTAATACGGTAAAGAGATACACAAACAGACCGAATTGCAAGAATTTCCTCCCTTCAAAAGTAGAAATTTCTAAATCATCATCATTAGAATGTAGGCAGTTTTATGCTGTTTTTTTTTTTTCTTCTGCCGCTGTCTTGCATGATTACAGGGTGTTTGACATGAACCCTCATTGAAACTGTTACTGTACCAATAGGACACTTAGACTGAGCTCATCTTCTGCTTCGTGTTTACGGCAAACATCCTCATTTTCCAGCTTGACTTCTTGTCCCTCTTTCATAATGTTTTGCAGTTTTACAGTAGCTCTCAATCTGGTAGGAACAGTAAACTACAGTATTTGAAGAAATGCCTTTAGTAAACCGATTTGAAGTGATGTGCTCAAGATGCTCAGATCCGGCTTAATGTCGGTCTCGATTGTTGTTATAGAAGACGATGGTGCCCTTTACTATCAAATACGTCAATTTTGGAAAAGAGGACAGGTATTATATTCCCTCAGAGATGAGGTTTGAAGCATCATCAGGTGTGAGCCACCTGTCTGATAACCTATGACCCTTTAATCGTCTTTGCTCTCTTAAGCTCGTGGCTCCCTCAGTAGATTTGTTTTTAAATCGCGTGATTGTTTTTTTTCTTCTTCTCTCATCTCTGCCCTGCTGTGTGGTTGAAACTCAAGTGCAGCCAAAACAAGCTTCAAATCCCCCTATATTAGGACAAGTTCGAAAAAGACAACTTAATCATTAATCCATCCTCTTGCAACTCTTTACTATTTTTCACTTCAAAGCAATATAAAACCAAAAGAAAATGACTATAAAATTGTATTTCTGTTGATTTTTACATGACATCTATGGCAGTATGCCCTGTAGTAGATTATTTTCATGTTAATCTCCATTCAAAGTCTAAGCAATGGCAGATTCACTCAGTTTGTTACTGCTTAAATTGATAATGTGCCTGAGATCGTTACAGATACTGAAAGCAATTTCCATGCACATAAGGAGAACGTATTTATGTATGAAATCAAATTATTTTCCCTTCATCCCATGACTCTCTTAGGGAGTTTCTTTGTAATTGATCAAGTACTGGATTTCTAGGGCACTTAGATGGCTATGGAAGAGTCCATTGAGATGTTTAGTGAGAATCAGCCATTTTTTTTTGCTCATTTTAGTTATTTTTTTTAATGGGAAAAAAATAAAATGGGATAAAATTGATTGAGATATTATTTAGTAAAATTTGTTAATTAGTCTAAATGTAAATGTGATTTAGTTAGGTAATACATCAGTGATAGCTTTTAATTCTGTAATGTGGATTGTTAAAAAAATATGTCAAGGTTGTTGTAACACCGACTGCTGCAAGGATGATGAAGGCACGATGAAGATAATAGAAATAAAACCTTTTAATAGATAATCCACAAGATGAAGAAGTTCTCACACACAGGGTAACATCAAACAATACCGGAGAAACTAAAGAAGGAACAGAGGAACTTAAATACACAGACCAAATGAGGATAAATAACTAACACAGGTGAACTAATCAAAGGACAACAGAAACTAGGTCAAGACAAACATGAGGGAAGAAAACAAACTAAAAGTCCATGGAGGAGTAGAGTCTTGAGGCGAAGGCGGGTCGACGACTGACCACGGCGGAGCCGGAGGGATAAGGGAGTTCGGTGGAGCTGGTGGACTGATGGACCACGGCGGAGAGGAGGGAGCTAGAAGCCATGGTGGAGCCACTGGGTCGATGGGCCGAGGTGGAGTCTGGGACTCAGAGGCTGGAGGCGAAGACGAGGGATCCTCCAGCCACAACACCGATGGAGATTGGCAGACCCGCGGTGAACCCACATCAGAAATGGTGGGCTGAGTGGCTGATGGGACAGTGGAGGCTGATGAAGGCACGATGAAGATAGTAGAAATAAGTCCTTTTAATAGATAATCCACAAGATGAAGAAGTTCGAACACACAGGGTAACATCAAATAATACCGGACAAACTAAAGGAGGAACAGAGGAACTTAGGCCAGGTCCACACGTACACGGGTATTTTTATAGAGTTTTTCCTTCCATTTAAAAAAAATCTCTGTCCACATGCAACGCATGCTATGAAGCACTGTCAAGAGCATGCCAAACCAACAGGTGGCGATATAGTCTCAACCGTAAAGCCATGTCGGTCAATCAGAAGCCCTGAAAAAGTTTCCAGTAGGCGGAGATGACAGCGCAGGCTCTGACGTCACAAGCCAAAAATTCCGGTTTCGCGGTCTACACGATAACACTGCAACCGGAGTTTTCAAAAATCTTCACCCTGGCAGGCGTTTTCAAAAATGTTTGGTTTCAGTGACCTGGTGCTGAGTTTGCGTGTGGACGAACAACCAAACCACGTAGAAAAAGCTGCGGTTTTAAAAATAACCGCATTCGTGTGGACAGGGCCTTAAATACCAAAACAAATTAGGATAATTAACTAACACAGGTGAACTAAATGAACTAATCAAAGGACGACAGAAACTAGGTCAAGACAAACATGAGAGAAGAAAACAAATTAAAAGTCCATGCTGATGACAGTTGTAGATTTCTCCATTTCTCATACGCATACTGTCCATTTTGTGAAAACTATCCATTCACAAAATTTTTTACATTTTTGACCTCATCATAAATCTTTTCTTATACAGTCATACAGTGTCTCTTTTTTTCTTTCACTTGATATAAAATAATATTTTGTTCTGATTAATATTTGACAGTGACATTTCTTGGTGTAATAAGAGTCCACTGAAGGCGAGCGTTGTGAGAACCCAAGTGCAGTTTTATTATATCCCGAAAGTGAGCAGATAAACAATAAACACAGACATGGCTTGGCTTGACTTGACTGGACTGGGTAAAACAAGAACATACACTTGGACACAACTCACCAACAGTAGTTACAGGCAACAAAGCTACACAAAAGACAATGGCAACATGAGAGCTAATTTTACACAAGACTAAACGACTAAACAAGGAATACCTGTGAACAATCAAGACAATGACCCAATCACAAAATAGAACTAAGAACCACATGACCAAATCAACCAATAAGAACAAGACAACCAATTGCAAGATTACATAAGGGCATGGGCAACACATGTCAGGAACCATAAGACAAAATAAAAGACATGAAAATGTGAACATAAACCAAAACCTGAAACCAAACTTGACATATCCCCCTCTCTAAGGGCAGCTTCCAATGCCCTAACAAACCACCCAAAACCAACAAAGAGTCTGGGAGGGTGGAGGACTGGAGGTCGTCCAGGGGGCGGGATGGAGAGCCAGGCTCGTGCAGGGGAACTGGACCTGGATCATGGCATGGTGGCGATCCTGGAATGTGGAGCAGTGATGGAGACTATGGATCGTGGAGCAGAGGGCAAGACCATAGACCATGGAGCAGTGGGTCTTGGTGAAATGGTGAACCTGGGCCATGGAGCAGTGGTGGGCCTGGACCATGGAGCAGAGGGACATGGTGAAGTGGTGGACCTGGACCATGGGGCAATGGCAGACCTGGGCAGTGGAGCCATGGTGGACCTGGGCCATGGTGCAGAGGCAGACTTGAACCATGGAGCAGTGGCAGGCCTGGACTGTGGAGCATTGGCGGGCCTGGACCATGGAGCAGTGGTGGGTCTGGACCATGGAGCAAAGTTGGACCTGGACCATGGAACAGTGGAGGACCTGGACCATGGAGCAACCATGAAGGATTAACCAGGAGCAACTAGGTGTAGCCAGACACCAGGGTGGAGCCAGCAGAGCAGGAAGCCAGGGCGGAGAGCCGAAGACCACCAGGGTGGAGCAGGCTGGATTGAGGATCCCCACAGTGGAGCAGATAACCATCAGAGTGGAGGCGGCAACCAGAACGGAGTAGGTGACCACCCCAGGTCAGGAGGCCATAGCGAAGCAGAAACATGGACAGACCCACCTGGCTGTGACAGAACAGGCAGAGTTTGAGAGTGGCCTCCATGGCCGCGACATGAAAGGCAGAATATCTTTGAACAGCCTCAGTGGCCATTGCAATTCAGGCAGCGATTTCGTGAGTGGCCTCCATAGGCGCAACCGTCATCATAGGAATTACAGCTGACGGAGGAAGGTCCTCCTGGTTGGACAGTACTGAGACCATGGGGTTTGAGAGCATTGAGGCCACCAGGGTGCCAGCCGCTTGCACTGACATCATTGGAGGATCCATCACACTATATATACACTATAGTCCTCTGGCATGGTGGCCATGGTGTGACGAGCCTCTGATGTGGTGTGGCAGCCATGACGGCTCGAGACTCTGGAGTGGCAGCCGTGTTGGGTTGAGGCTCTGGCGTGGTGACAATCTTGGCTGATGACTCAGGTGTGGCAGCCATGATGTGTTGAGGCTCTGGCTTGGCAGGCATAATGTGAGCTGGCTTTGGCTTAGCGGGCATGGTGTGAACAGGCTCTGGCCTTGTGGGAATGATGTGAACAGGCTTTGGCTTGGCGGGCATGGTGTGAACAGGCTCTGGCTTGGTGGGAATGACGTGAACAGGCTCTGGCTTGGCGGGCATGATGTGAGCAGGCTCTGGCTTGGCGGGCATAATGTGAGCTGGCTTTGCTTGGTGTGCATGATGTGAACAGGCTTTGGCTTGGCGGGCATGATGTGAGCAGGCTCTGGCTTGGTGGGCATGACGTGAACATGCTCTGGCTTGGCGGGCATGATGTGAGCAGGCTCTGGCTTGGTGGGAATGATGTGAGCAGGCTCTGGCTTGGTGGGAATGACGTGAGCAGGCTCTGGCTTGGCAAGCATGATGTGATCAGGCTTTGGCTTGGCAGGCATGATATGAGCAGACCTTGGCTTGGTCGGTGGCGTAAAGATCTGACCATGACGGACGGGGTTTGTGACAGGTTTTTGGCTGTCACTTGGGTAATTTAATGAAAACCCTCTATCATCCTTTACTCATAATTTAAAGACGGCACACACAAACCTGTACATGTACATGGGGTAATAACAGTACTTTTGGAATAGTCCAAGATAACCAAAGAGTCTTAAGAATGAAAATTATCTCTCAAATCAAATAAAAACTTGGCATGTACCATAGTCCCTCTTATAATGCTTCCATGTCACTTAAAGGGATAGTTCACCCCAAAATGAAAATTTTATGTTTATCTGCTTAACCGCAGGGCATCCAAGATGTAGGTGATTTTGTTTTTTTCAGTTGAACACAAATTCTGATTTTTAAGTCCAGCCGTTGCAGTCTATCAGTCGTATAATGCATGGCAATGGTAACTAAATCTATGAGAGTAAAAAAAACATGCACAGACAAATCCAAAATAAACCCTGCGGTTTGTGTCGACACGTTGACACGAAACGATCGGTTTGTGCGAGAAACCAAACAGTATTTATATAATTTTTTACCTCTAATACAGCACTATGTCCAACTTCCTTGAGCGCGCGCGCACACGGCATCCGATGCATGAGGTGTGTACGCACTCTGGCGTAGTTTACGTTAATGGGTGTGTTGATATCCAACCGAAGAGCAATCAACCATAACTTCAGGCATGCAGGCTCAGAAGTTGGGAATACGTGGAAAGTCCCCACTCCCGAATGAGTTCATACGAGAGAACGTAATCTTTTAGTTTTAAGTCGGTTTGAACAATCCAGATAAGCGCAAGTAAGTACCATTTTGATTAGCCGTCCCTACAATGACTGTGCAACCAATGAGTGACGTATACGTGCGAGAGATCACTTCCGGCGCTTACGTAAACTATGCCAGAGCGCGTACACACCTGATGCACCGGATGCCTGTGCGCGCTCAAGGAAGTTGGACATAGTAGTGTATTAGAGGTAAAAAAAAATGATATAAATACTGTTCAGTTTATTGCACAGACCTGATCGTTTCGTGTATTTACACATCAATGTATCATCACGAGACGCAGGGTTTAATTTGGATTTGTCTGTGAATGTTTTTTTTACTCTCATATATTTTGTTACCATTGCCATGCATTATACGACTGATAGACTACAATGGCTGGACTTAAAAATCATAATTTGTGTTCTCCTGAAGAAGCAAAGTCACCTACATCTTGGATGCCCTGGGGGTAAGCAGATAAACATCAAATTTTATTTTTGGGTGAACTATCCCTTTAAGTTAAAGCCCAGGGACAAGTGGATAACTTTCATCAGTGCAGTGTTGAATGCAATCATTTTTATTTCTGATTTGCTAACTGCTGGTCTTTGCTGGTCTGTGATAGCTGCAGAATTGCCAGCTATCATAATATGTGGCCTCTCCTTTTTTCCATGTCATACAATTTGTGTAAATTTTTTAAACCCTTAGTCAAACTTTAATTTGACATGCTATATTGAAAACATACAGTCCTCTAAACCTTTTATTTATTTTTTCAAGGGGGTGTCACTCGAAGAACATCAGCAAGTAAAAAACATTTTCTTTTAATACTACAGTACTTTTTTATAGAGTGGAATATTAGTTTAAGAGTCCATGTTTCGTGAGTGCAGATAAAGAACTGTTGATCAGTATCGCTCCATTATTATACGTAGCCTATGTGCTATTTGAACCTGTGGACTCAAATGTAGGGAGAATTAAAATAAAAGACAGCATTGTTGTGGGATTTAATCCAACTTCGCCAGCCAAAACCTCAGAATATTCCATGGTGTCACATAATACTGTCAGTTTCCTTTTGGAAGTGCCAGCGTAGAAGTGAGGTGGCAAGCTGGAGTTACCTGGCAAACAGCGTGTATGTCCTTTCTTTTCTTTCTTTCTTTCTTTCTTTCCCTTCTGTCTGCTTGTGTGCCTGCGGTGTTGGTGGTAGTGGTCTGGATAAGGCTTATGATACTCTTGTGCTGGATTTTTATAGAGTTATCCCATATTTTCTGGAATGTTTTTTCGTCAGTTAGGAGCCTGTAAGCACCATATTTGCTTAATCATTTTATCACCATATATAATATTCTGTTAAACAAGACGACCATATGCTTTCCTGCCATATGCCACTACACGGAGTGTGTGCTGTCCAGTAAAGCAGCATTGACAAGGGGCAAATATTCATGCCAATGGAACGTTGTCCGTGTTTCTCTCAGGATGTATGACAGCTGCCCACTCTAGTTTGTAGCTCTGGGAAACCAGTCTACATTTGGGTGTGCCAGAATACATGGGCAGGGTACTGATAGTTAAATAACTCACCTGTTCTCGGCAAAACATTTTCAGAATTCTTTTTCTTATTTTTTAATGAACAATTCACTCAAATTCACTCACCCTCATAATCACTAAATATAAAAGATAAAATATCTCAGTGAGGTTTTTTAGTCCATAAAATGAAAATCAGTTGGGTCCAAAATAACACTAAATCATTGTAAATGGACAAAAAGTTATTTAAAATATCTTCTTTTGTGATCCACTACTGAAGAAAGAAAATAATACAGTTTTGAAACAATGGGAGGGTTAAATTATGACAATTTCTTTTCTTTTTTTTCTTTTTGGGTGAACTATGCCTTTAAGAGAGCCATGATTAACTCCCGTTCTGGTCATAAATATCATAAACTATAAATTGGTATTGTCATTTTGATGACATGCTGGCGGTTCTGTAGTATTTAATAAAGCTCTTCAGCTTAAAGCAATGCTTAATTTCTTTTTGAGGTAAAGAATGACGTTATAGAATTTTGTATTTATTATAGCCTTGGTTTTGGTGCGTACAAGCCAATTGTGCTACTGTAAAAGACAAACCAATATAAGCTTGACCAAAATCATCATGAGTTTACCAGATGAGAAGGTTTTTCCTAAGATAGTTTCCTTTCTTTTGCTTAGGGATAATTGCATATAGAAGCCAGAATGCTAATGACTTTTTGAGCTCAGTCACTTGAAGAGGAGAGATTTCCTTTCCAGCTGTAGCTATGGTGCAGTCCTGCACTGTTTTAATAGATCTATGGTCTCGTAACTACACTTTTTGAATTTTCCCCAACAGATGCCAGACCACACCACAACTTAGTAAATGTGATGCATTTGAAATTACCGTACCATAGTTAAATAAATGTGCAGCCTATATAGTCAGCCATTTTAATGCATGTGTTTTGGTGCTATTATCTGCACAGTATGCAATACTTAAACCTATTTGGACACGTGTGTCTTTTAGAAGAATTAACAGCTAGGATTTAAGGCTCTGGACAAGCCTAGACATTTAGTCGAATACATTGTCCTGGTCTAACATTTGCTCAGTATACTGTATGGTGAATATTGAATTATGTTTTTTTCTTCAAATATATATATTGATAGTGGTAGTGTTTTTAGATGGGAAATATTTTCCTTCAAATATATCAACTTATGTGACAGGTTTTTAAGCATTGTGACAGTATGCTGTTTACTGTTAGCATGCTAAAATTCTGTCCCCTTTAAAGCACCACCACAAATAGATTTACTGTTTACTGCACTTTTTTATTTTTCTAGTTACTTACCAATAGCAGGTAATTAATCGGAAGTCTCGCACATTCCCAGAAAGTAGCTTACTTGGTGTTGAATTAGAATGCCTCCTAAGAAATACGTCTCATTGGATATGTTCACATGCACTTTTCAGTCTTCAGTTTTCATCCTCTGGAATGAATCCAATCCGTCTTTAGGTTATATACTCCCTAAGCGCTTCAGTCCGATTCACATATTCATTTACAGTACATGTGCATTACTTGTATACCTTACATAAACATAGGCAAGTTTGTATGAAGTAAAACATGTAAAAACATGTGTACGACAACACTGCGCATATATGCAAGGTATTTTTGATTCTGATTGAGAAAATAGTCAAATTCAAGCATTTACATGTTTACATTATTTCCTGTTGACTGGTCTACACCACCTCTTTCAATCTGATCAAAATTTTATTCAGATCTAGCTCAGTGTGACCAATTGAAGTGTTTGCATGAATAGTTTTCAGTCCAACTGAGGCATCAATCCAATTATAAACCGATTATTTGGGTGCATGTAAATGTAGCTGCTGATGTCTGGTGGACCTTACCATAAACTACCCTAATTACACATGGATTCTTATACTTTTAAGATCAATTGGTCATTTATATGTAGTTTTGCATGTATCTAATTCTGACATCATGAGAAACTCATGTTGTGTCAGCCAGTCCAGTAGGGCGTTGTTGTACATAGGCCCAACTTACCATTGTGTCATTGTGTGTTTAACCTTTGCCTCCACGTCTCGTTGCTCATTATAGTTCTATAGTCATCTGGTCAAGCTGTAAAATCGAGGACATTAAATATCCCTGGGTGCTTTTCCAAAATAGTAGAGGTACAACCCCGGCCTCTTGGACAAACTTTCCCCATTGACCTTCGTCAGACACAGGCTCCCCATCATACCCTCATATAATTGGCTACATGACTGTCTCCTCTCCACCAATAGCATGAGCCATCCAGGTAGATGCTTCACACTGGTGTTTAGCAAAGTTCTAAATATAAGGAATTATTTTTATTCATTATTAGTCTTGTACTCTTGAGCGCTCATTGCATATAAATTAGCCGTTGGCCCGGCCTGGCCTTGTTACACCGTTCACTTTGTGAGCTGACATTAATGAGCAGTGAGCGATCTGGTGATTTAGAGGAGGAGCAGCTCCACTCACACTAGGAAAATAAACGCAAATAATAGATCTCTGGGCTGTAATTTAATGGATTGTGATTCAACAATGAAGTCATGAGCGTGTCATTTAGCTGGAAGTAAAGCAGCCTGTGAGTCACATTAAGGAGTGTGATCACATCTCCCCATGTGGCGAGACTCACGACAGTTCCATAGTAACACGTTGTTGTCACCTGCGAGCCGTGGCGCGGACTGGCATGCTGGGTGATGACGTGGCAAGCTGCTTGCACGGTCAGGGGTAATCCACCGCTCTGTGCTTTATGAGCTTGTGCTGTATTAACTATTGTGTAGGGGTTTTCATGGGCCAGGTAAATGAAAGCCAACTAGTATTTAGCAGGAGTCTTTAATAGAGCCGAGTTGGGGTGCCTCACACAAAAAGTAAATATGTCCCGGTTTAGAAGTTTTGTTATGACACTTTTTATTTCTCCCAGGGTAATATATCTTAGAGACTTTCTTTTGAGAGACAGTTAGTACCATTAAGTGTACTTGTTTAGTGTATTCAAATCAAGTAATAATGTACATTCCTTCACTGATGTCATAACAATCCGCTGTTGGTAATTCCCTCATGGTGGCATTAGGTTTTGTTTATTAAAAAGGCTTTTAACCATAAATTTGTTACCTTATGAAATGTTTGTATAATACACTGTGTAAAAAAAAATCTGTGAAATTTTACAGATTGAATGTAAATTTACAGTCAAAAACATATATTTTATTAACTGGAATAACGTTAATATGCCAAATTACAGATATTTGTTTGTTTGTTTATCTTTATTACATATTGACAACCAGCTTAAAAAGAGACTCACATGAAGAATCCAAGTTCATCACAAGTAGCTTTTCCACAAGCTGATGTAAATACTAATATATATAGAAGGTGCATTGTGTCATACACACAAATATCGTAAAATTCAGAGCATTTTTATAATGTAGAATCTTAATAAAATGTGCAAAACTTTACTGCTGTTCTCTGTTATGATTTTTCATGCAGATCATGCAGTCACACACTCAGCTATTAGTGAACAAAATACATGGCAATTGAGTATCATGTGAATATCATGCTTAATTAGAGCACAAACAAATAGAAATATGTTTGTCCTTTGTCAACCCCATTCGGTACAAGAGATCAAGTTGCACACGCTCAGTTTTTAGTGATGGTAGCTCAGTTAGATTTGATTAAATTAAATTTGTCTCCCCCTTCTTCTTCTTTTTTTTATTACCTGTGAACCCAGTGTGGCACCCCTGCTGTAAAGGCCAGAACTAATTATGCCGTTTCTCGCTCCCAGATTTTCACACCACTGCCTGGAACATCTGCAGCCTGTCATGTAGCATCCTATTCATTTCTACTTAATTTGATCCTAATACGTGTCTACATGAGGAGCCAGATGTTGCCAGAGACTGTGGCACTGAAAGTTTTGTTTCAGAAAGTTTGAACCTTGCATGGGAATTTGAACCCTCGCTTCGCTTAGCGTGTGTAGATGGCAGGCAAGATTATTTCCATAATCATTAATATGTAATAAAACATGGTGCTTTTTTTCTCTTTGCTTCAGTCTGTAAGAACACGTAGCAATCTATTCTAATTTGACATGCTTGACTTGGGTGGGATGGAAATGTTGTTTTTCTGTCATTAATTCAACATTTTATTTTTATTTTCTAAGCCAAGGGATGCTTGCCAACTGGGCTGACCTTAAAAAGATCTAGATCCACAGCTAACATAATTTCTTTACACATTTTACACAAAATTAACACCTTTTTTTTTTGCATTATTGTCCATTTTACTGATGCTTTTTCTGCCCTAAAACTACTATTAAAATGTAATTTTTGTAATGTATAATTTTATTATTATTACAGACTAAATATACTTGCCCCCAAGAAAAAAAGCAATAAAATGCCCCACAAAAATGATTTAATCTAAATACATATGAAATGTGGCCAATATGATATACTATGTAAAGAAAAAAGTACATACATTCGATTACAGCTCACTTAGTCTAGCAGAATTTTGCAATGTCACTCAGCGTATTTCACATTAGAGTGATTTACAGAGTATCAAAGCTCTTTGGCACTTTTCCACTATTGTAGTACTTCGCATGATGAATGTGAGCTTCAGTGGAGACCTTCGTGTTGTTTTCCTGTTGCAGTTCATTGGGGAGAGGGTGCATGGCTCAGCTCTTGTCTGATTAAGGAGATGAAAACCCTCGTGCTTCTCTCATAATAAGCACCATATGTTGCCCACTGGCCCCTCACTTGTGCCTTGTCATATCGAGTGGCTCCCAGACATGCCTCTTGACATGCCCTGCATCAAACTCCTGGCCTGAACTAATGAGAAAAGTGTTTAGCGCTGGCGAACATATCCCTGGCCCTGAGTGCGAGAGAGGCGCGATGCTGGAGAAGATGTGGGCCATATGTCTCCCGAGTGCCCAGCCCCCTTTTCTCTGCATTGGCATATGGAGGGCATCCTCCCCTGATGGCACAGGGTCCAAAACATGGCAGGCAGGCCGGCAAATGTTAGCTGCCTTGGCATTATCAGGCTTGCCATGGCTGTACATTTCCAATTACGGTCTTTTTGCTGAATTCAGAATTTGTTTTATTGAAAGTGAAACTGAGTGCTCAGTGGCTTTCCTTTGTGTTGATCTTTTAGCCACTTTTGTGTTGCTTGGATGCTGGCGGATAAAAATTTATTAGTCACCACAAACAAGGATGAAATTAGATTAATGGAAGTACTCTGAAGTGCCAGTTCTTGATTATAATTTTGTATAATTCCGACATTTTGTTATATATTTTTGTTACTCAAGGGAAGCCGAGCATTCCTGTCAGGAGACACAGACGCTGATTCAGACTCCCAGCATTGAAACGTACACCCATGTGTTTAGAGAGGCATCTGCTCCCGTTTAACCCCACTGGTTAGCATTAAGAGAAGAGGCAACCCGCACACGGCCTACGCCTGGTCCACGTCTGTCCCCTGATGTGAAAAGTGAGCAGAGCTGCATCTCACTGACGGTAAAGGGGGTTGTTGGAAGCTATCTGTGGGTTCTGTTGAGCATTACTGGCAATAGTGATGGTTTATCAATGATGATTTCTAATTACAGACTCAGTAGATGTCCATAACATAACATAACATAACAGAATCCTAAATCCATTTATGTCCCATTTGTTACCTGTATTAAACACAGATTTACAAGGGCTGACAAGGGATGGGCTGATTGATCTTGAAGTATTGATATATATTTTATGTGATAATATATTTATAATGTATAAAAATATAATTATTCTGCATATATTTTATGTGGAACTATTGATAAATATTTGGTGAACTGGTTTTTTATATTTTCTCTCTATTTTTATTTACACATCTTAGATATCGGGAGACACACACAATTGTAGAAGAGTTAATGGGTTCTCCGCCTTAAGGGGGGCGCTGGATGGAGTGTGTCAAAGGGGGAGGGGGACACCGCCGAAGAGGGTAGGGAGGGTACAGACAACAGCTAATATATATATTAGATATATGACACTTTTCTATAACCAAAGCGTTATTAATACATTATTTATAGTTTAATATATAAAACCATAAATATGTCTTCTGTGGAAGTCTCATGGCCATAAAGTGTTATGGTCTCAGGAGCATAAATCGTCCAATTGCAATTCGGTCCGAATGCAATGATAGGAAATCTCGTGTAGCCCCGACCGTCAGGCTGTGGGCATGACGTCTGAGGCTGAGACTAATGATAGGATGTCCTACCTGCCTATCAACAATGTATTTGCATACCTCTGCGAGAGTTTGGGGCGTGAATCCGTGAGCAGGCTGAAGCCGGAGGCTGTTTAGCAGGAGAGGAAGAAGGAATTCAGAATCTGTTTCAGAAATGCATGTCAAACTAAGGAAGAGGTAGAACATGTCTTATTTAAATGCATTTAATATTATGAATACAGACAGAAATTGCAGGAAATGAAAGAAGAGAATGGAATTGAAGATATTCTTAGAGAATGAGGGATGGAAATAAATAGTCTCAAAGCTTTGTTTACATTCCTTAAAAATTCAGGATTAATAAGAAGAATCTAGTTTTTATTTTTATTTTTTTATTATTAAAGTTTCTGCAAGTTCCCTTACCACACTTTGTACAGTAGATGGCGGTAGCAATAAATTTAAAGTTGCAAATGCTAAAAGAAGAAGTTCCGCAATGCAAGCCAAAATCGAGCTGCCAACATACGCAGACAGACAATGGGATATGACAAGGTGAAAAATTGGCGGTGTTTTTACAAGATGGAGGAATTTGCTATAATGTTTGAGTTCAAGTCGATGCCACGGACCGTGTGGAGTTCTTTCGACAGGTAAAGTAAACTGAACGTTTAAAAGCATTTCGGCAGGACCACTATCGTCAATATAACTTATGATTAGCATACATTTTAGGTTGGTGGAATGGTTCTGTTCTGGGCAAACACTCCCACTGCCCATCCACAAGGCCTAGCATGGATAGGAGCAGGGAGACCAGAATACCCCCCCCTAGGGTAACAGAACAGAACCAACATAAATGATAAATGTAGCAGATACCATTAATATTCTACGTGATTATTTTAACAACATGATTCAGAGGTCTGACTCAATGATATATGCACTGCCAAGTCCTGACTGGACGAGAGGATGAGCTAGGGATGGAGGTGGGTGATTAGTTTCTGAGCGAAGCGATAACTGCTGAATAATGACTGAAGGGACCTCATGAAGGGAATTATGATTGGTGTCGTGAACCTATAGGTAGAAGTGGATCAGCTGAGAGTCAGCTGATGCGAGCTTACTAACGCTATGCTCCATTTCTGCAGGACCACTATCGTCAATATGGCCTTTCGCACCGCAGGAACCTTTTCATTGTACCAGAACTAATTGTGGAACTACCTACTTTTTGGTGTTTTCGCACCGCCGGAACTGGGAGCGTTTTTAGTACTGGACTGCCTTTTTCAAGAACCAAATTAGATCCTACTAATGGGACCAGTTGTGCAGGGTCTAACCAGCACAACTGGTATTAATCGTGATGTAAGTAGACATTGATTGGTCAAACGCGTACGAAAACGCCCTCACCAGCCATGATTTAAAACGCTGTGTAAACATACTATAAACATTGTGTCAACTTATTTCGCACGTATGGAGAACAGCGATAGATGGACGGAAGCTGAAGAGCAGGCACTTGTAGCAAATGTAGCACACTGCCAGTTGTCGTTGGAGATTCTAAGTCCTCCTTTCCGTTCTTTCAATCGCTTTACATATACGTCGACTTTCCATGTCCACTATTGTGAAACCCGCGAGACACAACAAAAACAGCTCAGATCACAGCGTCCTCCATCCTCCTGTTTCCATTGTTGAACGCCGCGCACAAATGACGTCGCTGTCGATCGGTTCCTAGTACACACTGTCGGTGCGAATGCAACCCTTTAAATGGTACTGGGAAATAGTTTGCGCAAAATCGTCCCAGTACTTTAGTACAGCACATTTAGTTATGAAACTAAAGCGGTGCGAATGCACACTGATAATTACGATTAGCATACATTTTAGGTTGGGGGAATGGTTCTGTTCTGGGCAAACGCTCCCTGCCCATCCACGCAGCCTAGCATGGATAGGAGCAGGGAGAGCAGAATACCCCCCAAAACAACCATATGCTGAACCCCCCAACCAAAATGCTTATAGCAATCTAACTGAATGCCATACGGAAGGAGAGTGGCGGCGAAGGGGTGCTCTTCTGCTATGAGCAGGTAGGAAGAGCAGCTTGCCCCTTCGGGAAGACAGTGGCAGCGAATGGGTGCTCTTCTTTATAATCAGCTAAGAAGAGCAGCAAGCCCCTTACCGGAGGAGTGTAGCAGCGAAGAGGTGCTCTTCTTTATAAGCAGCTAAGAAAAGCAGCAAGCCCCTTTAATGCAATACCTAAAAAAGATGCAGAATCCACTAGATTGCAGCCTAGTTGTCAGTTGATAGCAAACACTGCGTACTGCAGCCGTAGAGCAAGCAATGACAGGTTTAGAGATCGCAGATTCTGCCTAGCCTAAGCTTAGCATCCATAACACGGCATATAGCTCAATAATTCAAGTCATGTTTATACAGGTTGTCGCCTCCCATGATATTAGAGATCGCTGACATACATGTCCTCTATCTGATAACCCGCATTAGTGTAGTAGACAATCCTTACCAATACTCTCGAAGCTTATGCAACAGTGTGTAGATTGCTTAAGCACGGCATGTTGCAGTAGTCAGACCTAAAGAAAATGGCATTACCAATAACCAGATGACCCATAGCAGCAAGCATATCTCAAGATAATTGATGGCCTTAAACAATAGCTTAACATAAGCTTCTTGCTGTCGCAAGTTTACCTGGATACCAGCACTGCAGAAACACCCGATAGCCTAAAGGCTGATTTACACTCGACGCGTCCTCAAGTTCGCTTAGGTGCATGCTGCAAATATGACGTCATCGCGGTGTTGACGGAAGTTCGCTTTGAGTGCGCGCAACGTCGTTTTACGTGGCGGTGTGCACGACATTTTTGTAACTTTCCGCGCAGCTCCGCTTCAAAGTTCAAAGCGACTCTAGCCAAACGTGCACGTCTGTGCTGGCATTTGTGTGAAACAGAAGCAGTTGATGTTAAGTTCAAACTCCACCATGTGCACTTTCAATGCTTTGAGGCAAAACAATGTAGAGTTTTTTTTTGTTTTGTTTTGCATAGTTTGTCCAAGGCTTTTAAATTGAAGTCTAATTCAATTAGTCGTATTAGCACAACTTCGGCGATGAATTGCGGGCAAAGTGTCTATATCAATTGCGAGGAGCCATGCTCGCTCAGATCACTTTAGTCTATCGGCTTGACAAACAACGCGGCTAATTCGCTTAAGTTCACAACTTGAATCTGGTGAGATACTCTGTGGGAATCCTGTCGAAAATCCAGATTAAATGCTTCCTATGGAGATGGAATTTGCCATCTGATTAGTTCCTGAACGAAAAGCGATAACTGCTGAGTAATGACTGAAGGGACCTTATGAAGGGAATTATGATTGGTGTCGTGATCCTATAGGTAGACGTGGATCAGCTGAGTGTCAGCTGATGCGAGCTTGACTTGCATGGCCTGCCAGAACTATCGCTATGCTCCATTTCTGATATGTTTATTGAAATTAAACGTTTTGGCTGATGAAGCGTGAAGACAATAAACACACGATTGCAAAAATATATGGTTTATGTGTGTTTTTCAAGTCATCTCAAGTAATAAATAAGGTACATGATATGCGTGCAAGTTATTACAGTATAGAAAAACTATAAAATATATGCTCTGCATATCTGTGATCAAGATGGGGAAAAGTGTTGTAGTAGGACTAGGGCTGTCAGTCGATTACAGTTTTTTTAATTAATTACATGATGTTTTGATTAATTAATCTAATTAATCGCAAATTAAATTATTGTATTGAATGGGAAAAATATCAAGTAGCCTAGATATTACAAAAAGTAGCGTGAGAGAAGAACTTTAGGAAGAAATATTTTATTTTCAACATAAAATTTATTACACAAACATTTAGGCTACAACAGCCTAACAAACTATGGAACATAAAAGAAGATAATTTGAAGGCATTTCAGTATTCTTTGTAAGGTTAGGTGGCAGTATCTTTATGAGTAAGTCATTAGGCTTGTTTGAGATGCGCCTCGCCTTGCCTGAAATGTAGGTGAGAGTAGGCGGCTGCAGTGAGTGGAGGAGTGAAATAAGCGCAGTCAAGAAGGACAGTTCTGACCTCTCGAAGTGAAACAGATACCAACGAGATCAAAGGAGGATATCACGTTATTCTCACTCAGGTGCTGTGCTGTGATACCATGATATGATTTCAGTTCTGTTGCCTTTATATAAAAATAAATATGATGAACAAGAACTCAAAGTGCTTGCTATTTAATTCCAATACGAAAGGTATATTTATCATCCATTTTTACTTTAAAACAAACACGTATTTTTGTATTTTTCAGAAATATGACAACAATAACATATCTCACACAGAGATCGGCACCGGTCATAGTGTTATAGAATATTTAGCATAATTTAAAATACTAATCCATGAAAACAGATAAACTTAAAACTTTTAGAAGAGAACAGATCCACAAGTTGTTGAACAAATGAACGTTTTAAGCTGGTGTCGTCGTCGTCGTTTCAATAATGCTTTAGATCAGTGGCAGTCAGAGAGAGCAAACTGCGCTCGATCCATTGCACATCCGACACAGACGCCATCGCCGTCGTGAGTGTTTTTGGCACCGTCAGCATTCATCCAAAGCAAGTCGGAGTACCTCGGCCACTTTTCTAACGGCATGCATTCATGGTGATCACGGTGTAGGGAATGTAAGGGAAACAGGTCAATTTAGCTCAAAGGGAATCATTTAAGATTTTAAAGGGAACTCCACCATTAATATGTAAGGGAATTAGGACAGAATCACTGTTTTACGGCGGATCACTGAGACTGCCAGCGAGTCAGTGAACGAGCCGTAGGACATCAATTCTGCAATGGATATGATATCAAATATAGTGAAAAACTATCAATTAGCACATGTAACAAGATTGGTAGTTTAAGACATTAACTTGTGAGCACAAAACACAGATACTTCTCTTTTCAATATAAATAAGGCTTTATTGGATAAATCTAAGACATATAAACTAATCTAACACACGCATTCACACACAAGTTGCAGAAAGAGAGAAAGTGAGGAAATAATTAGTTTAAGAGAATGAAAATGTGAAATCCCAAGTTTACAGCAATATGTGCAATTGCATGGATCTGAACAACCATCAATCACTTATTAACCCTCGCACTGAGTTCCTCAAATGAGGTTAAAATTTATATTAAATAAACCAGTTCAGCTAGAATCTGGAGGTACATGCTTTCCTGTGTCCGGGGTCCCTTCCTTGTCTGGTTGCCGAAAGAGGTTTCCCGAGGTTGCTGATTGGCTGAAGGTTCAGTCTTGGGAAGCCAGTGGTTGGGCGTTGGCTGGCGACGCGGAGCTGTGGTCTGCAGTTGAAGTTTAGACAGCACTCTTTTGGGAGATGCGGCGTTAGGCAAACTTAACTCAAAACACGAAACTCTCAACGGAAAATAAAACAAACTAAAGAAATAGAAGTAAAGTTTGACGAGACTAGGTGACGTTTCTCCTCATGGTTTTGGAGGAGATAGCGTGTAAGCCAGAGCACGCTCAAAAAAGCTAAAGAAACATGACTAGGAGTGAAAAAGCTAAAAGCCGCATGGCTAAAAGCTAGACACAAAGTCAGACCCGCAAAAAGGCAAAAGGCAAAAGACAAAAAAAGCAAAAAAAGCTAAGTTTGATGGTGTCCTGAGTATTTAACCCAGGCTGTTTTACACACCACAAATGGTGTTTTGACCAATTAGATGTCGTGTTTGCTCGGGGTGTTGTATATTCCTCCTCCACCATTCATAAATCAACTGTTATCTCAACATTCACATGACCTGCGTTTTTCCCGCACTGGTAGAGTATGATTTTGGACATGATTACTATCACGAGGATATGATACATTTGACCACGAATTGATTGGAAGAAACGTTTCAAGCAGGAATTCTCAAACTCACAATACCACACCATGACTACGCACCTTAAGCTATTCAATAGGTCTTAACACTGACATACACAATAAATGATTAAGAAATGATGGTTAAAACATGTGGGTTAGATACATGATTAGGGGTTAGATAATAGCAATGGTTAGGTGCTCGAGTCCTTTTAGTGCATTCGGCATGGAAAGGCAGTTTCAGTGCCATTCTGTGAATGTATGAAGACCAGAGATTAAAATGTCTGTAAGGAATTTTAGAAAGTCTGTTCTTTGTCGTGAGGGTGGAGGGAAAAGCAATACGAGCTTGCTTCAGCCTGGCGAATGTCGGGGGTCTGATTTATGACATCATGTTGTCTTGGGCCTCTGTGGAATTTTTGTGACTCCTCGCGCCTCAACTCGGTTTTGACCAAATCTTAGATTGTCTGATTCGGTCTGATATCCTACACCGGTGATCGGTTCTGTGCAGATTTTGCTCATCTCAAACGAGCCTATTGATTGATTCATTCATTCATTTGATTCGTTCAAACTGCTGATTCATTCAGGTATGATGTAAGTGGCTCTTTATGGATGGGTCATTGAATCATTGGCTCACCCGATTTGTTCACAACGTGGATTCATTCAGAAACGAATCACCACTGTGGGTGTTAAGAGACGCACAACAGTTCTGCTGTGGCTTTAATGGGTAATATTTGCATTGGCAAAACTGAGCAAAATCAAACTGTTTGTAGCCTATCTAAAAATATAACACCACTACGCTTATTTATTGAACTGTTGTATATAATCAATATCACATTTGCACTCGTGCTATTCAGGACAAAAACAACACTTGTGTGATATGCTCTTGCTGCTCGTGTGAAATATCACTTAACATATATAAGACAAAAACTCATACAGGGGATTTTTTTTGCCCCAATATCTTAAATTTTAAAGGCATATAACTATAACTTTTTATGCTACATCATGCAGAGAGTTGATGCCCTGCTTTAAGTTTGTCAATAGTCAACTGTATGAAATGTAAGAACGTACAGGTCTGGGGTGGGGCGGCTGCATTAAAATATTTGAATCGCGTAATTTTTCTGTAACTAATTAATTCAATTAACGCTAAAACTACAGCCCTAATATAAACCAATCATGTCATTAGGGAAATATAGGAAAAAAATATTATGGAATGCAAATGATTGGTTATTGTCCAGCAGTGTATTTGATTTCTTAGCCATTTAAAATTAAGAGCTAAAGACAAATAAAACCAGTCAGTTAGACAAAATAAAAATCTCAAATTTCTGTCCTGCTCACTTCTGAAATGATGGCTACGCCCCTGCCCAGTATCACCCATTATTCCTCATTCTCTGTATTTCTTTACAAGAGGCCTCAAAACACTTGTCTCTCCTCTCTGAGGTGCTGGTTTCCCATATCTAAATTAGGGGTGCTCCAATTGATCGGCTACCGATCGCTATCGGCCGATAATGGCTTGGGGAAGTTTGATCGGCGGTCTCAATAAAGGCCGATGTCATAAACCGATCTCAAGCTGACGACATGCCTGCCGTGAAAGGTTTGGCATGACATGCAGCGGCACCGTCTCAATCTCTGTCCGCCGCGGTAAAATAATTATAATGCTGATGGTGAGGTATAATTCACATTTCTAAAAAAAATAACTTACAATGTAATTTGAAAACTTTCTGTGAGGCGTAATTTCACAAACAGCGTGAGTGAATCACCGCGCGCTCTCTCTTTCCCTCTCTAAATGCGCAAATGGCTTCAAATCAGCACATCTTGTCTGCACAATAAACGAGCTGCACAGTTCACACAGGAATTTTCACTTGCACAATCAAGGCAGTGTTTGCATCGTCACCAAGTTTATAATTTTAATTCTTTTTAATTGTGACCCGGTTAATCATTCAGCACTGGCGCCTCTAGAGTGGTGCCATCATGCACACTAAAAGTGCGCAACATAAAGCCAGGTGCACACAACTTTGCTTATATTTATTGCATTTAAACACGTATATGAACGATTGTATTACTGTACTGCGTAAAAACAGAATCACAATGCTCAAAAATCATTTTCAGTAACAACGTTTGGTTGATGAAATCAAAATGGTAAAGTTGTGTTTGTGGTAAAGAGCCGGGCTCAAGTAGCGGGCCTCGCACAATCGAGTGTGTGCGTCTGCACCGCTTAGTATAACGCTAGGCCATTGCACGCAACGGGAGTACAGTATGTGTGGTGAACCTGGCGGAGGCGCCTCACATACAGCTATCGACAATCAGGCTTGTGCTGTGTGTGCTATTGTGCAACAATTGCCCCATTGTAAAACAAAAAAGCAATGCAGATCAAACATTAGATGAGAAATTATATTTTTGAAAAAATGTAAAAAAACATTATAATAATTTAAAAAAAGCCCCCTCCACACCTCAAATTAAAAATCCCCCCCAAGTCACCTAAGAGGGAGTCCCCAATTTTCATAAATGAAATTCAGGCCCTGAATAAATTTCTAAAAATCCTGATTGGAGTATTACTGTAAATAATTCTACATGATAAAAAGAAAGCTTCAAAAATATCGGTATCGGTGATCGTTTCGGCAGATATTGCTTCCTGTGATCGACAATCGGTGATCGGCCCAAAAAATCCTGATCCTGAAAAAAGCACCCTTAATCTAAATGTTTTTATTGTGGTTTAACAACATGTCACAACTAGAAAAAGACAGAATCAACGACTCAGACTCATTGAAACACCAATAATTATTGATCTTTTTCGTCCTCCCTCCCATTTCACAGCTACACTACTCTACAGATCTCAGTGTCTTTCCTCTGCAGCTCATGTAAAGACTGTCAGAGCAGACGTGGCTTTGTGCTCTCAGTTGCTGTGCTGTCACACTAGATGACTGTGCAGGTTCTTCAGGCGAATGGGGCTGTCAGCTGACTTGATGCTCATTGTCTAGCATTCTCACACACTCTGCCAATGAAAGCTTTGCCCCCTCAGGCAAAGTACATGGCAGCCTGCTTTGTTCTACATGCTACTGAAATGCTGCTGCTCTCCCGCTAAACTGGGAGCGTCCGATGCAATTAATGTAACAGAGAAGAAATCTCACTCTGTGATGCAGAGACAGGACTCGTCTCAAGGGCTCTTTTTAATTAATTTTGACACATACAATAAATTATTAGAGTGCAAGCAAGATGTTGAAACCGCTATATGGACTTTTTAGTGTAGGAAAGAGTAGGGTAAGATGTACCAGTGCATAAACTAAAAATGTTTTTAGAAAGGGCCCATTATAAATGAGAAGATTCACTTGAGAAAAGTCATTTCTTATGCTGAAATCCAAAACTCTTTCAAAAATCTGAGGTTAGTGGTGGCAAAGAGAAACAATCCATTTAAAGAAAATAATCAAGATTGAGGTATCCTCTGAGATGTTTTTGCTTTCGAAAGAGGGGGGGGGGGGGGGGGGGGGGGGGGGGGGAATAAGGGAAAAAGCAATATGGTGATTGAAAATAGTTTACACTATAATAAGATACTAAGTCTTTTTATTGTACTATTGTTTCCTTTCAGAAAGATAGATAGATAGTAGATAGATAGATAGATAGATGATAGATAGATATATAGATAGATAAACCAACATTAATTAGGATGATTATTGTTATTGTAAATATTTATAAGTAAAGTTTAGGTTTTGTTTGACGGCAATAGTTTTTTTTTTGTTTTTTTTTTTTTATGAATTTCACTGTATTCGTTCAGTCGCAATAAAGTAATAAAAAATAAATAAAAGATCCAAAAGGACATCTGCCTCATGAATACAAGGTAATCTTAGATGTTTCTCTCTCTCTCTCTCTCTCTCTATCTCTTGTCTCTCTTTGTTTACCACAATATCGTGACAAAAAAAAAATATTACCAGAATCTGTATTTTAGCACTTTAAGCTCCTATACATTTTTGATAATCTGACTTACGGGAGAAACTTATTTTTTTCTTATCCTTTCAATATGATCTGTTTGAATTGGTTATTAATGCTGCACTCTGAAATTTCTGAAATCTAGAATTCATTATCAGTCAGTGTCCATGTGACCATCTCATCGATAGTGCTCCTGGAGGTGCACTGTAAAAAAAAATCCGTAAAATTTACAGTAAAAAACCGGCAGCTGTGGTTGCCGGAATTTTACCGTAAAAAATATGGTAGCAACATTTTAGGTTTTAACTTAAATTTACATTTAAATACCGTAATTGACTGATATAATGTAATATACCAACCTATTGAAGTACTGAAATCTGTTTAGTACTTTTGTAATACACTGATTACCACCAAATGGAGGTGGTGATGAGAAAGTCACATGATGAACCAAAGTCCATCACAAACAGCTTTTAAATAATAACATATATAGAAAGGGGGCACAGTGTCATTCACGCAAACACTAAACACCATTATGGTAACACACATGAAACTGAAATAATGCAATAAACATTAATTTAACAACATTAGGAGTAACACACAAACCTAATATACAAAACTGATAAGAAAAAACTAAGAAGAAACATAGTTATGTCAACAAAAAAACATCAAATTTGAAAATTTGGGAATTCTGGGAATGTCAATTTACAATGTCATTATTCACTGTAAATTATACGTTCTTTTTCACTTCCAAAAAATGGTATACTACCGTAAAATTAATGTCCAATACATGTAATGTACAATACAGTTTTTCACCGTATATAGTAGTGGAATTTACTGTTAACCATTTAACAGGTTTTTACTGTAGCATTTTTACAGTCTTTTACCGTTAAATTCACTGTCATTTTTTACAGTGTGTTTTAAGCACTTCATTATAATTCCAGCTATAGTCTTCTGGGAGAGATGCTCAGTCTCTCTACTCCAGTACACTCACCTATCAGAGAGCGCTCAGCAGACGCTGAGAGTGGCGCAGAAAGTGAAAGCACATGCTAGCGGTACTGCTGTCAGTAAAGAGTGTGTGTGAGCGGGTGCGAGTGTGTACGACAGGGGAAAGTAGTAAAAACAGTAGAAGACAGAAAGGTGATCGTGGCAGGACGGTGCTAGAGTTGTTACTTGTAACTGAGAGAGAAAAATATATAAACATTGTTCCTGCTGAGAGACAAGGAAAAAATAAAACAAAACAGACACATAAATTTAAATGTATGAAATGATCATTATTATTTCATACAAATGCCTTTCTTTGCTTGAAAAATTTAAGCTGCTGCACCAGTGCCAATGCAGTGTATGTCAGAAGAAAGCCCAGGGACCACAGATGATTTAACTGGGAGAGGAGAGCATATGCAAAAACCACATGTTCAACAGCCAGCAGTAAACAGTAAATATGTGGTCAGCTTGGCCAGGACCACTGCAGTTTCTTTAGAGTGCTCAGCAATTTGTGTCAAAGAAGAAGAAGGCAGCTCTCTCGCTCTCTCTCTCTTTCTTTGGGTTTTTATCCTGAGGAAACCCCTATGTCATTTTGTAAGTGACTTATTTTGAGGGCGTTTGTTGTAGGGTACACCCTACAACCCTAAAACTGACTCTTAGGTTACATAGAAACCAGAGTCACTGGACAATGTGAGTATATATATATGGACTGATATTTAAAATATATTTAAAATTACACACATTTTATATTAATCTTTAATGTAATGAATTAGAATGCATACAAAGCCAGTTTCGGACAGGAATGACACTAATAGTGAATCTGTTAGTTTAGCTACAATTCTTTGCAAAGTTGTAGCATTTTTTCCCCAAAAAGTTGTATTGTAGCTAAGCATTACATTTTTCTTTACAGTATATAAGACGTGTACAGGATTTTTTTTCCCACTTAAATAAAGATTTATGAAACTAAAATGAGTGTAATTGTAATGCAGTTAGAATGTCTTTTTCCTTATTATTTTTAGTGATCATCTTACAATAGCCTGCATCTAACATCCTCTTTCTGTCATTTAGCATTAAACGGCTGTTACAGACTAAAGGAAAGTCATCTCTCTCTGCTCTAATGTCAGTGGCGAGTTAGTGTGGATAATGTTGGGCAAATTCTGTCTATATTCAGATCAAACCTTTATGTCCTCGACTCCTCCCCAGTGTGCAGAGCTGCTTTCAGGCAGATTACAGCTCATAATGAAAGCACTAAATAGGAAGCAGAAATGATTTATTAGGACAAATATGAGAGGGAGGTGATAGTTGTGATAAATATTTACACTTTGAGTTGGGGTGGTGTTTTTGAATATGTACTACTCAGCTTTTATTTAGGTGCCAGATCTTTTTGTTGCATTCTAAAACCCGGCCAAATGCTCTCTAAAAACGTGTATTGCCTCATCATACGAATGCTGGCTTTTTGCATAATTATTTGTTTCCACCAACACACCAAATGTATTTGCGCCATGTCCTATTGATTTAGCCAATGTTGTATTTCACGACTGAGGTTTTGATAACAGGGAGCCTAATTAGAGGCCTGGCTGATGATGCTCTATCCTCTCAGTCCATCGTGAGGAATTAACTGTCTCTTTCTCCGCATTCTTCTGCCGCGGCATCATTGACCATCTGCACATAAAAATAAACAAGAAAATGATTTTGTGCCTCTGTAGAACCCTCACAGCAGTGGCACCTTTGATGTGTACTCCTTGATCTGTTTGGCCCATGGTGTCATGTCCCCTGTGATGTACGGGATTAATTAGGCGGAACGGGTATTTATCCGTTAAAATCATAATACTGATTTACCCAATGCACGGTGGTGCCTCTGTGGGTGGCAGTGGTGGCTCAAAGTTTTTTTTTTTTTTTCCCTTCTTGCTTGAGAAGGTGCTCAACCTCACATGTGCCAGACTAATGCTTTCCTTACAAAACAGCGAACCCAAATTACTAGCTCTGATCATTTCGACTCACTGCTCTGATGGTGCACGCTTCCTGTTTTGTTTTGCATAGTCTATAGATTGAACCAAGATCAAAAAATCATTATAAAAGATTAGTAAAAAATGTATTAGTTGTACTAATGAATTTAATCATATATTAATGAAAATGTTAAATATAAATAAATATATTGTTTTATGTTATATTGATATACTACTAATAATGAATAATTATGTAAGTAGTCCTATGTAATTTAAATTTAAAATGAATACACTTTTTATCAATTGATGTATATAATGTGGTAGCTAATTTTAGATCTTAATTTCTTTTTTTTAGACACTCTTTCCCTATTTGTCATTGATTATTGTGAATGTGTTATTCACTGAGGTGCCCATCAGATCAGATTCTCCCATTTACACTCATCTCATTAAATTACGTATTAATGAATTACGACAGCTATGACTTGTCTTGCAAACACATATGTGTCTCTGCTGTCTCCTTCTGTCTCTCCCCCTTTCTCGCTCACGCTCTCGCTCTCTCACCTCAAACACACACACACACACACAGCACAAGCACAAACACACCTACACTACCTCTCAGTCACCCGCACACAACACTGTTAACACCCCCCAACCCCCCCGGCCAGCGCCCTCTCCATCGAACCTTGTTTCTTTGTGCTAAACCAAATATAGAGTATATTGTCCATCTGTGTACAATGGGCCAGTGTGGAGCCTGTGGTTCTCTGGACTGAATGTAGCCTGTTCTCCGGCCCTGGGCTGTGAATGCTATCACTGCGCTGCAGCATACAGACCGCGAGCTATTCCCACACCCAGACGCACCGCTCTGGGGGATAAGACCGGCACAATTGATAGAAAGTGTATTCTTTTCCATGGGTTCCCACCAGCGAGCCCATTTCCGGGGCCTTATCAAAGAACAAATGCCTTTGAAAAGGGTAAACAAAGCACCGTGAGGCATTGTTGCCCACACTTTAACAGGAGTAATCAGGCTTTTCCATCAGCCTACATTTGGAGTCTGTCCGGGCCCCACCCAGTGGCTCGAGGGGTTGAGAATGATCCAGATGCTTTCACACCTCTACATGCTCTGATGTGTCTATAGTGAGCGGATATATCATACTAGTGCCAGTGGTCTTTCATTCTGTCTCGCTCATTCTGGTGCCCACTCCCCGTTGAGCAGAAGCAGCTCATTGACACTTATACCGTTCCTTAAGGGACAAATCTTTTCTAAGGCTATTTGTTTGTTTATTTCACAATTTTCAATTGCTGTGGAAAATAAATGCGCTAAAGTGTGCATCCCCTTTAAAGTGTGCAGAATGCATCCCTTTACCTTAGACATTGGTAAGACATACCATAGTCTCCTATGAAGTCAGAGATATTTTATTGATATTATTTGTATGCTTTATGCACACTTTTTTGCATAAAATGTATATACTGTTTACGCTTTAATCCACAATCAGTGTTTAAAAATATAAATAAATCATGTTTTCCTTGCATTTGGAGATTATTTAGTTGTTCTTTTTTTAATTAAAAACATTTTTAATAATTATTTGCAGCACACAAAAAATTATTTTATGCAGTATTAAGATTTAAATGATATTTCCATCATTTATTCATATATTTTTTATATTTACTATTAAAGTTTCCAGCATGTGTGACAAAATACAGCAAAGCATTTCAGCTTGCTCAACAAACTCACCTTTGGGCATTAGAGCCGAAGTATAGTGCCATCTACTGGGGGAAAAAAAGCACCTTCTTTCATGGATTTGTGAACTTACTGCTTCAACAGAGCCGGAATGATTCAGAATACAGTTACAGATTTAAGCAAGATGACAACCTTAAACTAAATGACAATTACAATTACTATTTGTTTTCTTCTCAGAATACACCTAAGGTTAGTTTATTCCTGTTTCACAAAATAAAGTGCTCCAATCAGAATAATGCACACAAAAATATATTCATACACACTGTCAGCTTCCATGCAAATATACGAGTATGAAACGGCCAGTGTGCTGGGAATCATTTTCCATTATTTCCTATCCTATATCTGTGATTACATTTGCATACATTCTCAACTATTGTAAATAATTGACTTTTCTTGGAATAACACCCTGTCCGTCTTTATTTGGTAATGAAATGCATTTGCATTTGCATTGAAATATCTACCATAATTGGACAACCTAAAAGCATGTGCGATACATTATGTCAGAATCAGCTAATTAATGTATCTAGCAAAGGCTGTTTTGCAGTTATGATTTTTTTTGTCACATAAGCAAGTTGCGCTGTGCATAACACAGCAAGACCTCTGACTGACTTTATGATTTTTCGCTGAATATAAAGCACATAATTGTAACACTTGCCTCATCTGCCCATGTGAGTGAAGAGGCGCAAATCTAGTCTGAGATGGAGCAGGGGAGAGAGAATTTTTCTTCTGGTGGCGGATGCGATGAGAGATGGATGGGGAAGTGGAAGTGCGCGTATGTGCCCCCTTCTCTCCCATCTGACACGGAGGGCAATCATGATTACTCACGGAGTGACAGTTTAAGAAAAACCCTGTCCTCTTGTCTCAGCCTGCTTTACAAATACTCTTCATTATTTGCAGCCACTTTCAGTTTTAATAGCACGAACACCATTGCCAAACCATATTTCTTTCTTCGGGTCAGCAATGATAATTTAGATGGGGCCGAGGCACGTCAATGTAGACGACATGTTTTTAGAGGAATGAAGAAAAGACACAGTGTGTCATGCATGTGTGAATTAGATGTTGCTACTTGTCTCCCTTACGAAACAAAAATATATGGGAATATACTGTAAAATATTTTGCGATGTATTACATAATACATTATCATATATGGGAAACTAGTGCTTATATTTTTCAGTATACTGCAATAAATGCATTGCCCATGTATAAAAATATTACAAATATTTAGAAATGAAGACAAAAATAGCATTACATGCAATATTCATAAAGTTTTATCCTTTATTGTATATAGATATAATATATATTATAATATAAGATATATATAAACAAACACCATAATATTTTTTGTCTCATAATGGTATCCTTTAATTTGTACATATAGCCCACATGTACCATATTAATTATGTGGACACATAATACCACACATTCACGGAATGAGTATAAGAGATGTCTAGTTGACAGACACGCTTTGCTTAGGACTGTTAAGGCCAGTAAATGTTTAAAAATTAATGGTATTCATGAGGTTTTGTTTAAATATTAATACGGGGGCGATCTGTTAGTGTTTAATGCTCCTGATTGTGATTTAAAGCGTTTGGGGTTTACGTCATGCGGTAGAGTAGAGTCTGTGGTTAGGTTGACGATCGGCCAAACACCAGTAAGACTATGTTACTTTATTTAAGAAGTAATGGCTGTGCATTCTTCAACACCTTCACCTGTTCTCCACATCAAAACCTCTCTCCACAACGTCTTGTTTGAAATCCGTTGTGCATTTTAATATTTTAAGGATGGAACCTTGGACATCAATAAATTACTTATAATTGGCTTTCATGTTTACGCAGCGGTTTTCTTAGTAGTCCGCTTTAGTGTGGCCTTATTGCATTCTGAGCAGCATTATGGATTTTCGGAAGCTTCGTTCGCGCAGCGGCAGGAGAAGCTGAGTAAAAAAGAAACACAACCCCATTTGCATGTGGTGGGTTGATTCATGGATGGGCCGTTTATTTACTGTTTGTGCCTCACCCTGTCCCCCCCTTTCCCCCCCCCTATTGTGTCCGTTACCCCCTTCCAGTTTCTATTCAATTTTCCATTGTCCTTTCCTATTCCAACCCTCTGCCCCCCCCCCCCTGCCCCAAGCTAGTTACATAGCCATGTTAATGAGAATGTCTCCACATCTATCGGCCAGCGCTGCAGCGAGGAAGGGGATGGGTCTTGTGTGTGTGTTTGTGGGTGCACAGTCCTATTTGCACTATACTAATCTCAGCCTTGATCAGGGTACAGTAAATAAACCCCCAAGGCCTCTATTGATCATCCTTGAATTTGTTTTTCTCTGAACGTGGCATCTAGTTAGTTATTATAGATGTTACTCTGCGTCAAGGAATTATTTCATCAAAACAGGTATGCTGCATTAATTATTTATTTAGAAGTATACTCTCTTTCAGAGCTAAGTGTCCAGGTTGCACACACAAAAGAGTGTGTGTGCGTTGCAGCGCTCAGTAGAGGCTGTGGGTCAATATGGACCTTGTTGGATGCCGAGCCCCGATGGTGTTCTCCACGCTGAGTCGGGATTGTAGCAGTAGGTTACAAACTTCAATCTCTGCAAAAGCAGTGTGCTTTCATTATTTATGGGCCGCAACAACACGGAGGGCGGAAGAATGAAGTGTCAGGAGTGAGGGGCTTATACGTCTTGTTTTGTAACAGATCATGTAATGAACAGGTGTAGTAGTGTAAAGGTAGTAATGTACAGGCATGCATTTTCAAGCAACTATTCTTTGCACCCCATCATGTTATTTTTACAGCATGTATTTAGAAAGGCTTTTTATACCATTCAGAATATATGCTGTGATGAAAAATAAGGAAAACAAAACAGTAGAAAATCTGATTTGATGTGTATTAATCTCTTTCACTCTCTGTTTTGTTAGTCTAAGTTGTTCAGATGCCACCCCAGAGGCTTTCTGCTCTCTCAGGTTTGTGGGTTGTGTAATGGATGTTCCACTTGTTTGTTAATTGCTTCAGTGTCCCTGAGCACAAAGGAAAGGTTAAATGATGCTATAAATGATGCTAATGTTGTGTACGTGGATCTGTTACGGTATGGAGGAAGCCTCTCTCTCTCTCTTGCTTATTACATCTCCATTTCCCTGTCTTGAAAAAAGTGTGCTGTCCCATCACATGTCCAGTTGTTGGTTTGAGGCCGGGAATCCCCCTGCTGGGAGTGATCAAACCACAGGGATATATTTCAGGAGGAGCCCAGGCTCTGATTCTTAACCCAGTGGTTCTGGTGAATAAATGGTCGACCTCTTCATAAAGAGGGGTCATGTATGTCTACACATTTCAACAAGAAGCCATCATGGCTGTCATTTTTACCATAGGACCTACGGCTTTCGGACTTTCTGACCGACATTGTGTCCTCCAGAAAGACATGCTCCGAAAAGGAAAGGAGGATGGGATTGTTTGAGTTTCAGAGAGCAGTTGAAAATTAAGAGAATTCGCAAAAAATGATCTTTGTGAACAAGACATTAAAATTACATAACTGCATTGCATTACACTAATATGATAAATAGTTTTATTCAGTTTACATTTTTATAACTTTTTTTCTGGTCTAATAATATTCTTCAGAGACAGATCAGGTGAAAAAAGATATTGTGCTATACGTGCACAATATTGACTTGCTACACTACTTTTTATGCATTGCTTTTTATACAGAAACATGTTCTATTAAAATTATAATACTAATTTCTGACCATTAGTTTACTAAAATCAAACCTTAGATTTCATATATTATTTAGTGAATTTACGCTTGATTATGACAAGTTACAATTTTGTCATTGCTCAAGCAATTTATTTTTTCCTTTAAAAATTGACTAGTTTTAATATTACATCAAATGATTCTGAATCACACTATAGGACAGTAATAGAAGATGGTTCAGAATTTATTATAAAATGTATCCAAACGGTCATAATTACTACTTTGACGATATTTTATATCCTGTGTCTGCTTTATCTCTTTTCTTGGAACAATATTAATTCTTCCATTGCAACTGGACCTAACTAACTGAATATTAAGTTATTAAACTATTGCAGATTCTAATGCTCTATTTGATTTAATAATATAAAAATAGATTTTAAACTCTTTATGACAGCCTGGATGGATATAAAAGCATGTCACGTCAACCGTTCATTTGCCCACCACCTTCTGAGAAAAATTCAGAGGATTCCCAGTCAGCAAACCTAAAAAAAAGTTGACTAATTCAAACCAAATGCACAGCCTCAACATTATAAGACTTCCAACAAATAAAAAAAATTGTCATAAAAACTAAAAGATTCTTGTTAAAGACTAATAAACAAGGGATGCCTTCTGTATTAGTGAGACATCTTGGATCTTTTGGATGTATTCTCTTAAATTCTTTGTCATTAATGTCAAGCTTCCTCAGATTTACAAGAGGCTGTCAATACAAATTAAACCTAACGGTGATCAGAGACGCTTTCTGTAAGTATTGTTAAAAGTTGCTATTGACAAGTGTTCTTGTTCCTTCAAAAACTTGTGGTTTAAAAAGGAAAAAAATTGTTTTTCCTTGCATTTTTCCTTTGACTGGACTGCTGAGTTCAGCCAGGATAAATGTTGTGATTGAATTAGTGAAACTGTACACTCACTAACCCAAGTGCTTATGGCTGACTGTGACCACACAACCAAGACTGGCCAAAGAGTCTGTTCATTCTGCCCAGTGTAACTGTTTTCACTGGAAAATTCACTGACACATTTTTGACATAATGCTAGCAGTTTTAAAATATTATGTTCATAGCAAAATTGAAAGGGCTGTAAAGACGATTAGAATCAATATTTAACATCCTGAGGTACTATTCTAGGCAACGCTTAGAACCACTGAAGGGGAAAAAATGAAAACGGACAAAGCCAGAGGACCCCTGCCCCCGTTTTAGATGTTTTACAATAGCAGCTTATTCAAATCCCAGAAATTATATTTTTCAAGCGCCTTTCATGGCTCTGGCTTTGTTATTGCTTTAACATGGGTATCAGAGGCCTATGTTTATTCAACCCTCAATTACCAAAGGCTCAGCCGGCAGGCCTTTAATTGATTGCTTTAATTGATTGGTCGGGGGTAACCATGGCTGAAAAGCAGTTTATCCTAATCAGTTGAGAGGAAATGTAGAGTGGGGCTTGATTTCCTCCAGCTGATCAACCCTGTGTGGGCTGAAAAGGGGGGAACTTCTGCTGAGCACAGAGAGAAATAGAGGGAGTGAGAACGGATATAGGTGGAGGTGGGCCTGGATAAGACATGATGAGGACAGAGATCAAAATCTTGGATTCAAGTTGTTTTCAGTACTGCACTTGGTAGGGAAAAGTTTTTCCTTTGCATTTTTGAAAAGTTTTGTGTATGAATGACAACGTGATCAAAACAATCCCCGTTCACACGGATCCAAGAAACGCTGTATTATGAATGCCTGGCCGGTAGTTGGCAATGTCATTTTGTAAGGAAACACTATGCATCTGCACACATACGCACATAATATGCATGTGTATTACGTCATCGTCTTCACTAATTAGCATTTTTGTAGTTTACATAGAGACGATAACTTTGAAAGTGAAACGCTTTGAAACCCATTCGAAAGTTTGCATTTTCAGGTCCCCAAAATGCCGTTGTCATGTAAATGAATGGCTGGAACGTATAAAAAAAGTGTTGTGTAAATGCACCCATAGTAATTGAACTGAGTGAGGGATTTTTTTTATTCCGTTTCTTGCAGATCATCAGAAAGTTTCTGAAATGTTGCGCTTTTTCCTGAACAAGTGATACAGTGACCGAATATACTTCCCTGCTACACAGTATGCAAATCAAATGCATTAGACTGCTATCCCATAAGGCCACAAGAGTCAACAGGAAAACTGTGAACAAGGCCACTCTTTTCAAGTCTAAGTGCTAATGGTACAAAGAAAATTGCTCATCATGGCTAAATTATACATTAGCAACATCCGAGTAAATTATATTCCTAACAGGGGTGTAACGGTACATGTATTCGCCTGGAACCGTCACGGTTCAGTTCATGCAGTCGAATGTCATAGGCGATCAATCCAGAAAGGAGCACACGCGGTAATGCGACGCTAACCATCACAACATGAAAACCAACCCAAAACAAGAACGGTGAGTTCAGATGTCACTCAAGGCCTCGAAGAACCGCCTGCTTGTTTTAAATCAGGAGTGTGAGAAAGTATCAAGCTCTAGAGATGCCCCGGTCAACTGGCTATAAATCAAAACCGGTTTTTAGTTTTATTTTGGCCAATCTCTATTCCAGAATTGCGCACAAACTGCATTGCAATAATTTCCTAAAATGTAATTTGTGTGGAATTTTTGTGAAGTCTGTAAAGAAGAGAAAATACTGTACCAGGCAGACCATCTTCAGAAATGTTTCGATGGCATTTTCTTTTCCTGGTGCCTCCATATAATGCATATTAAAGTAGTGTTTATAAGCTCAGCTGCTTTGTTTACAGTGGTAACCAAGGAAACTTTATATCGCTGCTGTTTCATAAGCGCCACCTGCTGTCAGAGAATAAATTAGCCATTTCATTCACCCATCTCGTTTTAGTTTTGTGCAGGTGTCTTATGTAGCATAATTTCACAAATCTAAAGTCAGACCATTCTGTGTTTGCTTTAAATCTTGAAATTATACAATCTAATTAAAAAACAATAGTTATAAACAAGTGCTATATCAAAAACAACTGTTCATGCTACATGTACGTAACACTACTGTCTGTTCAAAATAAATGAAAAATGTCCTGTTGTAGCGAATTCATATCGAGCCATAACCTCAAAACCAAGGTACATACCCGAACCGTGACTCCTATGTACCGTTACACCCTTAAATCCTAATTGTTGTTAGTGCATTACAGCTCAAAAAACATACGGGTCAAAGAGCAATGCCAACATGGCAGATGTAGCACAGCATAAAGGGTATTCTAAAAGAGTGTCAATGGTCTTCGCTTCTTCTTCGTTACACTGCAGTGCGAATAGATAGAGGTCAGCTCAGAAATATTTCACGCTCTTCCTTACCAGATAATGACCCAAACCTGACCCTTATTGTTGAGGTGGAATTGCTCTTCAAATGTTTCAAGTGGTTTCCAGGCTTTTACCCAACGTCTGAAGATGAAGTTCATTGAATGTAATTAGACAATTTACCTCTAAAATGTCTGGCCCCTACATAAACTCATCGATGTCTCCTTGCCATTTAGTCTGTACTGCACGTTACAGCAACGCTATAAGAATGGAGAGAGGATCCTTGGATGGCCAAGTATAAATAAAGCTAATCGTCCAGGCTCTGTACTTTATCAGTCCTTACACATTGCCGGTCATTTGAGCCCAGAGATTTTCCAGACTCACTGTAACTTATGACAAAGCCAGAGTGTTTTCCCATGATCCCCTGCCATTGTGCTCACCAAATAGATTGTTAGATTTAATAAAATAACGTTTCACTTCTCTGTTGTCATTCATTTTATTTGGAGCAGAAACAGATTGCCAAGTGAACTTGGCCGGCAGTCAAGAGAATGTTGTGTCAGGCTCAGATATGGTTTAGATAGCCTCATTCAAAACTTTCAACCTTGAATGATAATTCAACGAAATGGCGGTCATGGAAAAAAAAAGCTTGTCCAAAATAACATTGTGCTTATTCATTTCCTCATGGATAACTTCAAGAAAAGGCTAGACTGACAATATGATAACCTTGTGGTTCAGGGCTGCCGCTAATCTCTGTGTAAAAGATTGTATGTCATTGATGCTGGAATCACAGCAAGAATGAATCGGTCCTCTAGTAGGCAGTAGCCTGTCCTCTGTACACAGCTCAGTGCTGGCACGGCACACCATGAACACAGGCAGCTTAAGAGCTTTGTGCAAGATCTCTGCCTGAGGGCTTTGTGTTAAGAGTTAGAACTCACAAAGCCTTTCTAAGCTTCCAGAGCATGTTTAACTCAGAAGTGCATGTGTGTGTGTGTGTGACAGCGTGTGTGAGTGCACACATTTGTGAAAGTGAGAGCCCAGGAAGGGGTTTAAATAGGATCTATTGTATGAACTGCTGATTTTTCAGATCCTCAATGATTGGACCATTATTGTGGTTTGACATCTCACCTTAAATGCTTGAATGTTGTTGTTTTTTTTTGTCTTCCATTCTCCCCCACACAAGTATATCACCTGCATATCGTTATTGTTGGCATTTGAAAAATATAACACATATACGTGGCTTACAGGTATTCATCAGTGTCCTATTTGGAATTGTGGTCTCTCTTTCTATCATTTCTGTTTTCATCTATATCTCTACTCAGCCACTCTTGCCAGATAAATGTTTCATGAGGTCCGCCTCATATCCTCCACTGGAATAACATGTCCGATAGATTATAGGAGACATCACTCAGTCCCATTCACCTTAGACCACAGATCTGCATGTCCTTCATTGAACGCACATACTCTTCGGAGGCTGTCCCTCCCTCTCTGTTCTCCTGGTTGGGGGGGGGGGGGGGGGGGGGGGGGGGGGGGGGCAGGCAAAAAAAAGGAAGAAGAAGTGATGGAGAGGCACATTTTAATACCCGAAAGTAAGTGTCTGCATTGAAAGAACTATCAAAGGGTGGCTCTGTATCAGATGTGAAGGCTTTAAGTGGGTCATGGGCTCCTTTCACTGTGATGCCACAGTAAAAATTCACCAGCTTATCATTATTTAATCATGCTCTAATGGAAGTGATCCCCACCCCAAAGACAGACGCACCTCAAAACTCAGTTACTCTCTAATATGTTAACAGTTGTCACTTACAGTGATGAAGACCAAAAAAGGTCAATACTGAAGATTCCTGCATGTAAAGTTTAAGATGATAGTAATGAAATAGTTAATGAAAACAGAATTCATTAAATTTAGGTTAACTTTTAAGTAATATATCATTTAAAAGATGGAATGAGTTTTTATTTGTATTTATTATTCTTTTCTGCTGTATGTAGTATAGCGTATTCAACCAAATGACACTTTGTTCTGTTAACAGTTCTCACACATGCATTTTTCCGCCCCATAAATACATGCATAGAGAACACTCTGACATAGTTTCTGCACTGTTTTGTCTTTGGTATGACAACACCACTGTCTAGTCAGATTTCAGAAATTCTGAATTTCAAAGCTGAATTTTCAGCAGCCATTCAGTGTCACATGATCCTTTTTGAAATCATTAATTTTTATCAAATCATTTTTGGTGTTTATTGTGTGGTGATCTTATTATGGTAACACCTTGGATAAGAGAACACTATTCACCATTAACTTTAACTATTGCTTATTAGCATGCATATTACTAGCATATTGGCTGTTTAGTACTTATAAAGCACACAACTTCAATAACTACCTTACCTTAGGAAAACTCTTAGTTAATAGTCAATATGTGTTACCCTTATTATTATTAATGTTGAAAACTGTTGTGTTGCTTAATGTTTTTGTTGAAACTGATACATTTTTTTCAGGATTTGATGACTAGAAAGTTCAAAAGAACAGCTTATGTATAAAATAGAATTCTTCTGTAACATTATTAGTGTATTAACTGTCATTTTTGATCAATTTAATGCATCTTTGCTGAATAATTTTTTTTTTTTAAATGTTTAATCTTACTGACCCCATATTTAGATGATCTAAAAAATTATAGCAATAAAGTTACATTTCTGTTTTACAAATGTTTATTCATTGGAAGTACAGAGAGAATCATTAATGGAAACAAAATTCTTTACAGCAGTGGTTCTTAATCCTGGTCCTGGGGACCCCCTGCTCTGCACATCTTGCATTTATTTAATTTATTACTGCCTTATTTAACACACCTGATTCAGATCATCAAAAATTGCGGGGCAGCGCTGAGAAATTTGTGTTGCTGAATGTCTTTGTGTCAGCGTGATCTGTTTGAGTGACTAAACGTGTGTGCGTTAGATACAGTGAAGACAGAGCGTTAGTTTAGAACTCTTCTAATTTTTATTTTTTAAATGTAGAAAGTGTGTTAATTTGTGTAATAATAACCTACCAGCAATGTAAAGATGAATTTAATATACATCAAACATCAACCACAGGGAATACTCGTCTTTTAAAAGGCTTCATTTAGATTATTTTACATTAAATGCATCATATAAGTCACTTTGGAATAAATCACATTGGGCCTATGTATCATGATAAAAAAAAACGACTTTACAGTCTGGAAATACTTTAGGCTATAGCAAATTATTTCTTGGACCCCCTATCACTTTAAGAACCGCTGGTCTACACAGAAGAAAGACCTGTCTAGACTCTGCCCCAGTACGAGTTGTGTCGAGCTATTCATTAGTCTGTTTGTTTGATGAAAATTTTGAAATAGATAAAATGGGTTATTAATCCGTATAACTGCAGCAGCGGAGGACTATTATTCTGCTGTGTGATACTGCGGAAGAACTGATGAAGGCACGGTTTGATCTTCGGCTGACCAATCAGCAGAAAGGGGCGTTTAATTCCCGCCCACATGTAGAAATCGAATATTCAAGCTGTTTATTCATTTTTCCACCCATGAACGAAAAACGTAAATTTAAGCTGAATTCTCGTTTCTCGTTTTTTGGGGGGAAAAAAAAAAAAACGAAGAAGGAGCCGTTTTCAAATTTTTCTATTTTCAATATTAAATCAAAAAACGAATGATCGAATGATACAGGGATTACCCAGCCACTTTATATGAATGTATGTCTGAGGTGAACTTACTGTCTTTAGAAAAGTTTAATGGTATTTTCTTTTCATCTTGCCTCTGTATTATGCATATAATGCTGCTTTGTTTACAGCGCAAACCAAGGAAACGCTTTAAGATATTTTTATGTATAGTTTCACACAACTGAAGTCAAACCATTCTGTTTTTGCTTTAAATTTCGAAATTATACAATGTAAATTAGATTAAAAACTGCTCATGTTGAATATATGCAGCATCAGTTGCTGGATCATGATTAAAATGCAGTGTTTGCCTCTAGTTTTAAATGTTAAGAGCACAGACAAAGCCTTATTTTGCTTATATGAAGAGATTTATTTTATTTGGGTTTCTTATTTATTTGATTTGGGGCTAGTTTTAAAATTTCAATTTAGTTTTGTTATTATATTGCATTATATTAAGTTTTGTCATTAGCAGACGCTTTTACCAAAGACTTACAATGAGGACAAAAATCCAAAACCAACAAGACAAGATATGCAAGTGATATATAATCTGAGTATATTAGTATGAGTTATATTTCAGTGTCACAAAGAAATGTGCAGCATTTTGTCCAAACAAGAGAAGGGACACATTTAATTTATAATTTGTCTTAAATCTCATTTCGTAAAAAAAAGAATAATCGTGAATCGAATCGTGAAATCAAAATCGTGAAACGAATCGAATCGTGAGTTGAGTGAATCATTACATCCGTATGTATAGTATCGTGACTTTGCTGGTGATACACAGCCCTAGTTCTCCACATGTCTGTGACAAAACCCCCGGATCGTGACCAAATCGGTGCTCGTTGCGGTCACTGAAGCTCGTTAAGTATGAGCAGGTCAGCAACGTGATCCGAACCTGTCTCGAGCTATCACAGACACTACGATATTTTCAAACCCGTTTGATATTATCGCCACGTGATCTCATAATCTGAGCGACACAATGACAAGGTGGAACTAATCTAGCCAATCACAATGCAGATGGTAACTCTCAGATAAACACTCTTATCATGCATCTTTATGAACAGACACGAAGAGCCACAATTTAATCAAATTGACTAACTAGAAATAAATTTAACAAATGCATAGATTGTGTATATAATACCACGTTTCATTGTACTGTTTAATTACCTCCACTCTTTCTGCAGTACTGACAGTCCTTGTTGTCCCCCCCCCACCCCCACCGGGGTTTTCCTTCCAAGCCATTGTTTCTGCCATATTCTCTTTTGTCATGGTTTCTTCTTTCTTTCGGATAAAATAACTGCTCAGACCAATTGAAGGGCCAGTTGATCGGCCATGCTTGAAGATATGGCCTATAATCACTGTAATTTTTCACGAGAGATAATGTGAGAAAGCGTATTTTCGCTGATGGTCGGGAACGCCTCTTCACTGAATGTTTTGTAGTGTGTGCACCTCGTTAGCATTGTGTTGTGTAGTATGCGTGCAGCAATGACAAGACAACGACAGATGAGAACAAATTTTGTTGTGTAGTGTGAGCAACAGTGATTTGGCTAGTCTTTCAATCCTGTAGTGTGAGCCCGGTTTAAGGGAGACATACAAAATGTGCTTAACAGGGGTTCCCCAGGACCAGGATTAAGAACCACTGCTTTTACTGTTCCCATCTTTAGAAATCACATTTGGACATTTGACTTCATGTAGGAAAGTCAGAGAAGATCACATGGATTCTGGATCGTGTGAGGTCATTTGTTCCCAGACCTGCTGACACTAATAGAAGTGCACATGTCCCCCGTTTTAGCTGACTTGCCTATTTCCCATCAAACTTTTAACTCCACGTATGCAATAAATCTTTTTCTTCTCTGCATCATTTCATTCTACTGTACTTTTCCAAAAGCCTTTGAAAGTTTTCTCCAGCTTTATTAGTAATTTATTGATCATTAAGTTGCATTTATTTTGACCTTGAGAATTTTTCTATTTGTGTTGTGTTTACTGAAATCCTGCATTATATTTTGAGGGATTCAGGAGCAGCAATCAATTGTTTGGCTTCTTCAGAGATATTGTGATTTAATGAACCTCATACTGTTCTCTGGTTTAATACAACTTTTTTCTTCTTCTGTTACTTCTGTACTGGTTTTCCCACTAGTCTCCTGTTTTTTAAGTCACCTTTTTAAAATTTAATGCAACATAACTTTACCGTATTCAGAATCAGATCAAAGACTTGTGGGGGCCTAGTGTTTGAAGTCTGCTCTATTTGAAGTTGATTCCAAAGACACTGCGTGTAAAACAAAAGTTTACTCATATTCCGGCCTTTGTGGGAGCAGTGTGTAGTGCGTGCTGTATTGATCGTGCTCTTTGAAAGAGGAGAACGGAAAAAAAGGGCTGTGTTGGAATTGTGGTGGGATCCATGTTCCAGTAGGAGACAGAGTGATTTCCACAGGTTGGCAAAGGTCTGAGGAGTTTTGAATTGATGTGTGTATGTTGTGACCTTGCGACTGTTCCTGTAAATATGGCTGCGGAGTGGCCAGAGAATATTAGTGACTGGCAGATGGCCTCTTAAGTTCTGTAAAGGGAGGCGAAGTGGTATTCTGGGGAACACCAAGATTTATGATGATGAACTATCACAATGATGTGAGAACCCCTGCCTCAGAAATTACACAACCTCTCAATATTTATCCAACAATTCTGAGGATGAGTGCTGTGTTCCTCAAATAGACCTTCAGATACATATTCAGATACATAACTACACACAATTTTTCTTCTTATTATTTAGGAAAGAACATAGCAGAAATCTTAAGACTGATGTTTTTGAGGTCCACAAGTTTGATATAAACAGAGCTTCCTTAAAGTGTATGTTGAAAATTTCATTAGATCAGAATTTACTATGCATTAATAATAAACTTCTAAACTGCGATTTGACCTTTTAATCTGTTGTAATGGATAAAATGAATCAAATTAAACCAATAAAGCTGGAAAACAAAAACACCTTGCTTGTCTTTATTGAACGAACGTTAAGCCAGCATGCACTGTTGTGCTGGAAAAAGACTGTAAACCCTTGATATAAAGAAATATGTTCTTTCAGCAGCAATGAATTTGAATTGTTTGACCTGTCCTCAGGAAAGATTCGTATTATTGATATTTTTGGCTGTCTCACATGAACTTCTTATTTAGGGAATAGAATTTTAGCACTCTAGTCCATTCTTTGGCTTTTCCCTATGCGCATTGTACAGACATGATTTCTGTACAGACATGATGTCTTGATGAACACTGATATTAGCCAGTGAAAAGATACTTGCACAACTTTAGTTGTTATTCTTGATAAGTTCTTCTCTTGATATGTGTATGTGGGAAGCAGTAAAAAAAAAGTTGTTTTGTGCCATAAATATATATATATTTTTTAATTAAAAGATTATATTGAAGATTTTCTATTTTATTTTTTTAAAGACATTAATACCTTTTTCTTTTTTTTTTTTTAGCAGGGATGCATTAAATTAGTCAAAAGTGACAGTAAAGACATTTTTGGTACTGAAAATTTCGGTTTCAAATAAAAGCAGTTCTTTTGAATTTACTAAATGAAAATGATATTATTAGTCTATTTCTACTAAACTACTTTTGACTGATGCAGCTTATGCAAACCTTCTTATAATATTGTATATCTATGTGCACATTTTCCCTTCAGAGGAAGCCAAGCACTGGCTACAGTGGAAGAACAGCTCCCATTCCAGGCATTTCTGTGAATGGGGAAAACAATTAACATGGACACGACTGCCTCTTCACTTTACAGTTAACTGGCTCTCATAAAGGCAAAGCTTAGAAAAATTATGGGGAGGAAGCCTTGCATTGGAAGCATGTGTTTACTGTGGCTTTTATGGAAAATCCCATTTAAGATGGAACAGAGTACTTATCTTTATGGCAAAGAAGCCCTCTGATAAAGAGGGAAGTGCCTTGAAGTTGTGAAATTATTTCCAAGCTTTTTTTAGACAGAGGAGGAATGCTCGAATATAGACTACAGTAAAGTTGCATAGACGTGTTGCTTTTTGTTATGCCGTTAAAACACTTTGATTCTGTTTTCCTCTCTGTCTCCAAACATAAAGTCATTTGATTGTCACAATGCTTTTGACAGGCAGCCATATATTATAGCAAAGCGCTTGAGTCTTGCCCTGGCAAACATATGGGTCAGCACTTTTGAAATGCAGCCCCCCTGCTTATTGACCTCAAGTAATACATTTCTTATCTGGCACTGGCCTGTATGGTCTGTATGCTTTATGGGTGGTATAAATCACAGGTCCATGACTCCAATCCAAAGGGTGATTATGTTTAGAACCAATTTGTCAACAGAACATGGAACGCTTAGCCAATCAGACTCAATTGGAAAAATAGACTCTGAAATGAGTGAATTTAAAGCTGCATGTTTTGCAATTCATTTGGTGCATAGATCTACAGTAGTTTTTAAGAATATCTTCAAGTACCCTTAACTGGAAAACTGTGTGTTTATAAAGGGATAGTTCACCCAGTTATGAATATTCTGTCATCATTTACACATTCTCATGTTGTTCCAAACCTGTATGACTTACTTTTCTTCGTGAGATATTTTACACAATGTTGCTCTTTCCACAGAATGAAAGTGAACACCAAAAACACTATAACGGTACCAAAAGTACCATAACAGTACTTTATTTGACTTATATTGCATTATGTTTCATGTCTTGATGTCCTAAAAGATATTATCAACATGGCAGCCGTCAAACATGGCTCACATTTGTGTGTGTATGTATATAGCATGTTAAAATGTATAACAGCAGGTTTGATACCAAAATACGCTTATTTAAACTGCACAGATGAGATTTTCCATCAGGATTTTCAAGCCTTTTTATCATGCAACTTCAGAAGTCTTGAAATATAGAGCATAATAATATATATATATTGTATATATTATGGGTGGTACTTCCTTTTTTCCCCCAAATACTTTTTTTTTTTTAATTTTTCATTGCCATTGCAAGATAAAGACGATGTTTGACCCATGGCATATTATTTATTTAGTAATCTAATGGTACAATGTCATTATCATTTTGTATACATTATAGTCAGGTGATATGGTTATGTGTTATGCTTCTCATTGTTTTTTGTGCCATAGTAGACAGGGAAGACTTTTGGCAGTCTGCTCTGCACATCTTGCTCTGTTAAGCTTGGCTTTATGCATTACATGTTTTTTCCAGTGACGTGAAAGAGAAAAAGGACTGTAATTTTGAATTGAAAACCACTTGGCACACCTAACCCAGCATCAGCAGTGTGCATCAAGAGTAGGGAGGATCTACAGAGAGTCAGACAAAAGAAGAGTAATAATGAAACATCCTAGCCTGAAAGCCACTGATGAGACTCTCTCACTTTCTCTCCCTTCTCGTCTCCTTCCTCCTCCATCTGGACAGAGCTCAAGTATTCATTTGTCAAATCAAACCTCTTTTGCTCTAGCCCTTGCAGCTTCTTAGCATTTTCACTTCCTTTGTGTCAAAGATGGAAAAGTTGATCCTTTCAGCCTTAAATATCAGACAATTTATGCATTGTTAGGGCTACTAAAATGTGCACAGATGACGTTTGTCATGTGTAATCAGTATGCACTTCTGACAAATGCACGTTGATCTAACTGCCTCCCACAGCAACGAAATGATCTACCACAAAATACAACATAAGCATCAATAAAGGGTATTGATGGAATATTTTTATACAGCTCCATTGAGTTGTTCCATTGCAACTTATTCTTGTGGGGGGGGGATGCTGTAATTCACATTAGGTCTGTTTACATGCACTAATTTATGTCAAACCAAATTAATCCAATCTGATTTCAGATTCTGAAAGTTCTGTTTATACGAATCCTAAACTTTGCAATCCAATTCACATTTTTGTTTACATGCTCATTTATGTATTCCGAACAAAAATTCAGCAACTTCAACTTCATTTATATATATAGCACATTTAAATGCAACTTTGTTGCCCAAAGTGCTTCACAAAATTAAGGATAAAAATAAAACACACACACATAACTTACACACAAATAAACAAACATTTATAAAAGGTTCCCAAGTCAAACATTCTCAGCACATGTACAGTGCCCAGGTCACATGTTCAGAACTGTAGAAATCCACTATTATAATGTCACTGGGGCTACCATGAATATAATTGTTGGTTTTTTCAATGATGACATAAAAGGAAAGGTGACAAAATATGTTGGGGAAAAATTGCATTTTTTTTTTTTTAGCAAATATTTAGTCTCCTCCGCAGACTGTTTGTAAATAAGATGTAAATAAACATGAATATTTGTAATAAGTAAAACGTATGTAAACAGATCTTATAATAAAAGAGCTCTAGTAAACATATGCATCGTGGCATTGCACATTCAGATTGAGCTTGGTCTGATTGATTGAGGTGTTTACCTGAAGAATTTTCAATCCGATTGAGCCATCAATCTGATTATTATGGGATTATTTGGGTGCGTGTAAACGTAGCTACTGACAACACATTAAAATACCCCCCTCCCCCCCCCCTACCCACGAGTGTGACTTGCTGTTCGTCATTCTCTTTTTCCACACAGGCATACTGGGCTACATTTAAGTTTATTGTCTCACATAATGAAGGAAGAAGTACTGAGATTGATGAGGTAATTGGTGAATGAGAAATTAAACCCTGAACATACAATTCACTTGCACTGATCCTTCTGGCACATTTCACATATGGATAAATATCACCACCTTGAAACCTAGTATAACACGGCACTTAAGTGAGTTGGCAGCACAATGGCAGCTGTTTGCATTATGTATTTTTAATACTTATTTAAACAGTGCTTTCTTTGTATTTGTCACACATCTCCACAGTATATCACTTTTTTTCCACCTGACAGTTTTACCTGTCTGGCAACTTTTTCCCCCCTCCATGTCTTAAGAATAAGTCCCTTGCTGGAGTTGTCATGGACTTTGCGGCCAGCCAAAGAAAACAGTATCTGTGGGCAAGGGTTGGGCTGTGCTGGTGGAGAGGGGGCTGGGGAGGCTGGGAATTGGCCCTGCTTGTTCTGTGTGCTTTCTGTTCACAGAACAGGCATTAGATTGGAAAGATCTGTGAGCCCGCTCTGCTGGGACCCCCGTAGACACAAAGCCCATTTCTCTGGGAGATTGCTGCACTGTTTGCTGACATGAATAAAGCTGTCGTGTCCTCAAAACTGCAAATTTGCCTTGGGACATGGCCCTCTTTCTCACTCACCTTCCACATAGCTTGTTCAGATGGATCCAGAGCTGCTTTTAGACATATGCAGATTACTTACTCCAGTCGTTATAAAGAAGTTTGACATAAAGAAAAGCAGACACATGCACCGTAATCTTTTTGGTGGTTTGTTAGTATTTTTCTTTTTTTAAATAATAAAGCTTTGCTTGTTTTTGGTTTCCTCAGTGATATGTTTGAATAGTATTTTACGAGCTCTTCAGGCAACAGTTTTTGTCGAGACGTTGGGAAGAATTGGCATTTTGTTTGGTCTATGAGTTAACTCTTGTGCCTGGTAATAGGAAATGGGTTAAAACCACATGCACGACGGTCCAACACAAACAGTCCCAGGCATTCCTTAGCAGGCCAGTCGGAGAGGCGTTATTCAGTTGAACATGGAGAGGAGGACCTGACCACCAGACCCACGCCACACTAAAACATGTCCTCACTCAATTCTCTCATTACTCTCACACTGGGAAACACTGCCGCCCAGCTTTCTCATGCAGAGTCTGCAGTGCATTGATGCAGTTCCTTCGTTCGTCAGGCTTTTGACTTAACCCACCCAGACTAACCTCAGTTAACCTAGCCATACTAGAAGTAAAGATAATAAAAATGAGGGCAGACTCAAGCTACTTTTTAAAAATATAAGTGATTAAAAAACATTCTCATGTACCTTAAAAAAAGGATGTGCAGCAATCCCAGCAGCCCCTGCTCTCTAACATTTCACTGTGATTGATGTCATTAGTGCAAAGGGTGTAGCTTGGTTAAAGATCGGGGCTGGGACCCAGAAGATCAAAGGTTGCCCTTACTGAAATACCACGTTGGATGAAAAGGCATCAGCGAAATGACCGATGAAGTCATTTTGCGTGGTCCTTTTTGCTTTCCTATTTTATATATAGCTATATACAGTGGGGGGAAAAATTATTTAGTCAGCCACCAATTTTGCAAGTTCTCCCACTTAAAAAGATTAGAGAGGCCTGTAATTTTCATCATAGAAATACCTCAACTATGAGAGACAATGAGAAAAAAAAAATCCAAAAATCACATTGTAGGATTTTTAAAAAAATAATTGGTAAATTCCTCGGTAAAATCAAGTATATGGTCACCATACAAACAAGCTTAAGATTCTGGCTCTCACAGACCTGAAGACTTTTCTTCTTAATAGCGTCCCTGTCCTCGCACTCGCTTACCTGTATTAATGGCAGCTGTTTAACTATTTATCAGTATAAAAGAACCGCCTGTCCCCAACGCTCAAACAGCCACCGGAAACTCCACCATGCCCAGACCAAGAGGCTGTCACAGGCACCATAAACACTTGTTAGACTGCACCATCGGGAAGACGAATCGGCCATTAGGTATCAGCTTGGTTTGAACTTCAGAAAATCACTGGGGAGCATTATATAGAATATGAGACATACAATACCAGGATAATCTCCCGATCTGGGCTCTACGCAAATCTCACCCCCGTGTGGTCCAAATGATCACAAGAACGTTGAGCAAAATCCCGAAACCACACTGGGTACCTAGTCCATGACCTGCAGAGAAGCTGGGCCAAAGTAACAAAGGTCTACCATCAGTCACACACTGCGCCGCCAGGGACTCTGCAGTGCCCTGCAGTGCCAGACGTGTCCCCCTGCTTTAGCCAGTACATGTCCAGGCCCGTCTGCAGTTTGCTAGAGAGCATTTGGATGATACAGAAGAGGATTGGGAGAATGTCATAAGGTCAGATGAAACCAAAATATAACTTTTTGGTAAACTCAACTTGTCGTGTTTGAAGGAGAAAGAATGCTGAGTTGCATCCAAAACACCATACCTACTGTGAAGCATGGGGGTTTAAACATCATGCTTTGGGGCTGTTTTTTCTGCAAAGGGACCAGGACGACTGATCCGTGTAAACGAAAGAATTAATGGGGCCATGTATCGTGAGATTTTTAGTGAAAACCTCCTTCCATCAGCAAGGGCATTGAAGATGAACCGTGGCTGGGTCTTTCAGCATGACAATGATCCCAAACACACCGCCCGGGCATCGAAGGAGTGGCTTCGTAAGAAGCATTTCCAGGTCCTGGAGTGGCCTAGCCAGTCTACAGACCTCAATCCAACAGAAAATCTGTGGAGGGAGCTGAAACACCGTTGTGCCACGCAGCCCACGAACATTACTGCTCTAGAGGAGATCTGCATGAGGAATGGGCCAAAATACCAGCAACATTGTGTGAAAACCTTGTGAAGACTTACATAAAACGTTTGACCTCTGTCATTGCCATTAAAGGGTATATAACAAAGTATTGAGAGGAAATTTTGTTATTGACCAAAATACTTATTTTACCATTCCCCCTAATTTGGCAAATAAATTCTTTAAAAATCCTACAATGTGATTCTGGATTTTTTTTTCTCATTTTGTCTCTCATAATTGAGGTATACCGATGATGAAAATTACAGGCCTCTCTCATCTTTTTAAGTGGAGAACTTGCACAATTGGTGGCTGAATTAAAATAATTTTTTCCGCCACTGTATATATTATTTTTTTTTTTTTTTTTTTTTTTTTGTTCTTGGCTTATACTTTGGTCTATACGATAGATGACTAGATTTGTAGAATGTGACTGTAAAGTGTCAGCCCAATCATACATAAAGTTATATAAGGTGATAGAATGCTAACTATACTGTAACTGCATCAGATAGCAGAAGCTTTGTTGTTTTGGTTCATATAAGCAATACAATTTATTATACATGAAACTTCCTGAAACATTTGTGTGGATGTTTACAATGCAGTTGCATTTAGAGACTGTGAGTTCTCTCCTGTCTATAAATGTGTGTACTCCAAATACAACATTTATGCTTAAGTATGATCACATATATTTCATATATATTTAAGTATAATCCCATTTAAACACCTACATAAAAATGCATTTCTCTCTGTCTCATTGTTTCCTCATCAAATATATAGCGCCTGCCTTACACATCTTAAATTCAGATAGTTTTTGATTCCTGTGCCGTTCTTTCCTTTGAAGCTCCACCCACTTCCCATTTCTAGACAGTCTACTTCTGAACTTCCTGTGATGTGCAAGCCAAGACTTACAATGTACGAATAATTTTATCATCAGACAGAGCAGAGCAGAGCTCAGCTTCTTTTTCCTTGTCTTTCCTCACCTCTCTTTCCTTTCCCTTTACTTTTCCTTGTCCTTTTCTTTTTTCTTCCCTTTCATTTACATTTTCCCTTATATTTTGCTTTACCTTCTTTCATTTTTTTATTCTTCGTTTCGTTTCACTCTTCTATTTCTATCTCTATAACTGTTCTTTCTTTTTGTCTTTTACTCTGTTTTTCCCAATCTTTCTTTCCCTCTTTCTTTTGCTCTCTTTCTTTTGCTCTTTCTCTCTTTCTTTTGCTTTTTCTTTCTTTCCCTCTTTACACTAGTTTTCTCTCTTGCTCTTTTCTTTAGCCATTTCTTTCCTACACTCTTTCTTTCAGTTTTTGGCTCTTTCACTCTTGCTCTCTTTCTTTTGTTTGTTATGTTTGCTTGCTCTTTAATTTGTTCTTTATTTCTTTCTCTTTCTTTCATTCTTTCTTTAATTTTTTTCTTTTTCGCCCCCTTACATTCTTTCGCTCCTTTTTCCCTCTCTCCTTTCCTCTCCTCTTTATCAACACAAACTATGATCACAGAACCAGGAGCAAAAATGTTTGCTATTCACAACTTCACACTGACATACAAATAAACTTGCAGCTTCATTCAACAATCTCCAATAAACCATATTGTTTGCAAGGTATGCAAATGCAGGCATCATGAGTCATTCAATTTTTCTGTGCAATTCTCTGGGATTGGAAGGGTGAAAAATGTCGGAGAACAATGTGCTCTCTTCAGTAATAATTAAGCTGATGGCCTATTATGCTGTATTGCAAATCAGTATGTACGGTCCCTTGCGGTGGTTGGAGTAGGAAGGCTTGGCATGGATCCAGCCCATCTCATGCTATGAATGAGCAGATGCAGGTGCATCACAACTTTCGGGAGGAGGGGGTGCGGAAGAACAGGCTGGTGACAATGGCAGCAGGCCTCTCTAGTGTAATTGTGTGAATGCTCATTTTAGAAAGCCTTCCGCTTTTGTTAGACAGGTGTCTCTGTATCACTTTCTTCCTCTTGCCTCTCTAAGTTCCTTTGTCCTTTTTTTTTTTTTTAATGATTTCTATTTTTATAGATCACTCTGTCATCATTTTTTTGTGCATGCAGTTTTTTGTGCACACATCAACAATGTAGTATTTTCCAATCAATCTTTCCATAGTAGGGAACAGTTTTCATTTATATTTATAAACAATTTAAATATTTTTAAGTCAAAATCGAGTATTTTAAAGTTCTACCTTTTGTTAATATTATTTCTACGTTGTAGCTTTCTTTTTTTTTTGCTATTCCTCCTGTGCCTGTGATATAGTCTAAACACAGTGCACCACCGAACCAAGGGAAATCATTCTCTCTCTCTCCTCTCTCTCCCATCTCCTCTCTCACCTTCTCTCGGGGCTCTCCCTCTCTCTCTCATCTCATTCTCACATTCACAAATGTATATTTACTGTGTAAAGTTCCCCTGTGTTTACCCTCTGGTTTGTTTGCTTGATATCACACTGTTTATCTCAATTAATTCCACCATTTTTCAGTCTATTGGATGTTGTGTAGTTGTCATCAAAAGGCGCCTCTCCATGGAAGTTCTAGTGTTTTGAAGGAGAAATGAATATCAGCATTAAAAATTAAATGGTATATTGCAAAACATCACTTCATGAATTCGGGGCAAGTGTAGGAGCAGCTGTTCCACCAGCGATCTGTAAATAAGAGGAATTGTAGATAAAGACACTGAGGAGGCTGTTAGATATGCAGGAAGCAGTAGAGCACACTTTAAATTGACTGCAGGAAATTGTGAGAAAATGGTCATAAATTGTTAGGGCACACAGTTGATTTTATTATTTATTTCTTTTACTCCATGCGTTTCAGTCTCCTTCCTCTTTCTTCTCGAGATCCGTATACATCTAGTATTTGAACCCAAGGAAAAAAAGACCTTGAAAAGGCCAGGAAAGGAAATTAAACATTGATGAGAAAAGAAAAAAAGAAGAAGAAAAAAACTGCTGCACACTAGACTGAGTTTTTGGAAGAAAACTACTCAGGATCAGAGAATAGAAATTTTTTTAATTCATTATCCTATTCTATAATAATATATTTGTATTTAGTTATTTATTTTTGGTGTTTTTTTTTCTGATTGCCTGGAAAGCTGGGGTTATTTTAAGCCGATTGTCCCCACAGTCTTTCTTCTGTAAAGAGGGCAGCATGTGCTTCCCTCCACATATTTAATGAAATTGTAATAACACTTGTCCTCCAATCAGAAAGTGCTTGTTTTAACATGCAAATATTTCTTGTCTCTGACATGCTGTAATTAAATAGAACAATGCTCTGTTTTTTTTCTCCTGATGTACCACATCTCTCATCAAGGGCTTTGAAAATAGGACAATGATTGACCACCTGGTCTGGTTACAGTAGCTAAATTTATTAAATTCTCTTTGTCTATAGAAAATCAATGAGGAATTGTATGCATTGCTAAGGGTCGGGCTTGTTTTTCTATCTGGCATATAATTACCCTGACCTTTACGGGACTTGTTGAAGATAATTTTCTATATCATTGCATCTTTGTCACCAAATTGTGAGTCCTGAGTCCTCTGTGGAATTCTCTCTGATTCTCTGACAATCAAATGGAGGATGGCTGCGAGATCCAACAGAGATCTTGATTTAGTTAGTACGAGGACAGCGGCAGGGTTTCAGATTGCTGCAGCTTTGTATTGGGTTTTTAGTCAAAGGTTTGTTGTGAAGATCTCGTTCTTATTTCTGAACTTATTTCTGAGCTCAGAGTCTTTGACGTTACTGAATAGCTCTACTACTTTAGAGTGAAACCAATACAAAGTAGAAAATGCTCCTGTTGGTCCATTTGGCTCATTTTGTATTCTGTGACAATTGAACCAAAATCAATTTCCAGCTGGCATGTGATTAAATTATTCTGCCATCAGTTTATTTGAACAAGGCCGTTAGGGAACGCGCCGACGCAAATGTTTCCTCCTTTTTCATTTGTTACATATGGCTGGATCTGGTATCATCTCAAGTTATCCGTTCAGAGGGCATTTTTGTGGCACTCGAGCACTTTAATCATAGAATCAGAACGTTGTATCCCTTCTCCCAGCACGCCCGGCTGACTCTGATTAATACAAACAAACAGCTTCTCCATAGAACCACACCACCAGAGATGAGCCCTGCCTTGTCTCTTGAGTCAGTTCATAATTATTATATTGTATCTCAATTTAACTCAATCAGAGCAGTTCACACAATCTCCAGACCGCGTGGGACTGCCGTTTCGTGAATATGATGTATTCTATTGCACCGTGGAAAATGAATTGGATTAAAGATTTGATAATCAGTTTCTTTGTGCATCCAACCTTGCATTCTCACCCCCCGAACCCACCCGCATCAGGAGCCGCATTCTAAGTATTTCCTCAGTTTCACGGCCAAGGTGTCGAGCCCTAGTGTCGATTCATTTAGCATAATCACTGTGTTCTATTGGAACTGTTAATACCGGAGTGACAAGCTTGCTTCTTTACTAAAGGCATCCAGTCACCCCTCCACATCTCGGAGGTGATGAATGTGTAATTACCAAGTTTGACAGAACGCTGGTTCTTTGTATGAGCGTGTGCGCATGAGAAAGTGAGAAGATGAATATACTGAGGGTTGTGCTCCTGACCTCCTTCCCAGGGCTTCATACTGATATATTGATGCAGGGGCTCTTACTGTTTGGATATTACCGTTTTTCTCGATTGCTAACACACAATTCACCATTTTCTCACAACTATACACCAACTTGCACAAACCTCAAATTTCCAGGTCAAAACCAAATATTCTTCTAAAAAACAAACGTTGGCCTCAGAATGCACAAACCTAACAAATACACAGACTACTCCGCTGCCTAGAAAACACCAGTGAGATCAATTCAAAACACTGTTACTAAAACCTCTTACTGGTAATCAGGAATCAGTTGAAGGGTGAAGGTACAATAAAATACAAGGAAGCATTTAGATATTTTTTTTTTATTACAGGATTATAATATTATATACACTTTCCAAAAAAAAAAAAAAAGTGTAAAGAACTGAGTATGAACTCAGTATGCAACAAAAGACTGTTACTGTCAGCTACTGATCAGCATCCTCGGCACCCTCAGCATCACGTCTCTGGGCAGGATCAGGCCACATACTGTACCTTCATCTACATCACAGTAAATGTTTTCTCTTGCAAGGCAGCGGTGAAAATATGCTCTGCTATGTCTTATCCAGCCTTGGATTGACTCTAGAGCAATGTCACCACAGGCCTCTTCCATTGCTTGCAAAAGGTTTTCCCGTTCGTAAGGGTTTCGATCGTAAACTTTCCACCACCATGCAGAAAGAAACTCCTCTATGGGATTGAGGAATGAGTATGCTTGTAGAAAATGTTAGAAAATCTGGGATGGTCATTGAACCAATTGCGGACCAGAGCAGCACAATGGAAACTTACATGATCCCAAATTACAACATACTGAGGCTGCTCGGCCCGTCCTGCCTCTCTTGCTTCATGTTGGATAATGGAACCATAGAGATGGTTGAGCAAATCCATGAGATGTTGTGTTTTGTAAGGGCCCAAGGTAGCATGATGGTCACTGTAAAATCTAATTAGTTGGACTTACTTAAAAAAAGCATGCAAAGCGATTGCCTTGAAAAAACGAAGTAAAGTGAAATAGGAATAGTATGTTTTACTGACAAATGCTTAGTTAATATAGTTTACTTACACAAGAGTTCTAGTAACTAAAAAGAACTGTAGGGTGTAACTGATCCTGTTCCTTTAGGGTATACTCGTGACTTAGTATATGCTACTCACTGACTCTCAGAGTTGCAATGCGTCATTATAAATTATGCATTTGCTTTGTTTTACAGTTGTTGATTTTATTTGCCAATTTTATTTGCTGTCTTGCGTCAGTAGTAGCACAACAAAAAGAGCAAATAAAATGGTTATCGTTACAATACATGAAAAAAAATGTAATTGAATTGTTACCATTGTTGTGATTCACGTGCTGAATGTTTAAGTCTGTGTGTGACTTCAGCATATTACCACAAATTATGAAAGGATTTTATAAACCCAATAAAACGCCATCCAAGTAATTTTGAAAATGAAATTGTAAAAGATCGTTAATAATCACAAAACAATACACTAATGATTTAATTTGAAGAGGGATCACTCTTTAAAATCAATCTATTTATTACTTTTCTTCCCTTGAAATCAAGTAATTCTGACTTCATGATGCATTGCTGCACTAACGGGAAAAAAAATTATAGAAACATAAATTAAGTTCCAAGTGCCCAACCAAAGGGAAAGCTAATCACTATAATGATGAGTTAAAAAATATATATTTTAGGAAAATCAACATCAATTTATGAAGTTAGTTTATGTGATGTTCTCTCAAATATTTCAATTGTGTTGAAAATTCAACATTCAATATGACTTTGGGAAACGAGTGAATGCAGCTAGTGAAAGATAACTGCAGACATTGAGGAAATGGGTCTATTAAGACTCTAAAAGTCTATTAAGACGCTTTTTCTTTTCTTCTTCTGTTATGTTGCTCATTAGCAACATATTAGTGCACTGCTGCCTCTCGTTGGTTTATTAATGTCATTGGTTCCTTTGTGGCTACTTGAATATTTTAAGTAAGTGTCACTCAAAGCAGTATGTTGTTGTATCTGCCTTGAAATTAAGTGTAACTTATTAAAACCTAGTAAGTATAACAACTAAGTAAGGAGAACTCCATGGTGACTGATGGCAGCGCACAGCGTCACATTGGCCCCACGCTGAACATCCACAATGGCAAGCCGTCCAATAATGTTGCGCCCCCCTCTCCTCCTTTTAGTTAGATTAAACCCAGCCTCATCAATAAATGTATACTGTATTCATGCAGGGTGTCTCTGCCATCAAACTCGAACATGTTCTGCGAAAAGATGTTTTGAGTACATGTGTACAGGAAGCAATAACAATCACTTTACCTGTAAGCGTACATTATCAAATTACAGCACTACAGTAAATAACACATTATATGAGTTACACTTAGTACCTGCACATACAGCACTCGCTGATTCTTGACCTGCTCTGAATTTTTTTCAAAAGGCACCCTATATACACCCGTTTCGTCCGAAGTCTGTTACGATGCAGGATCCGGTCAATTGTAGAAATACGATCAATTTCTGAGAAGGCATGTTGATCTTCAATAATTTTTCTCTGAATTTCACACAGTCTAATTGCATTATTAGCAATGACCATATTTACAATTGCAGTTTCTTGGTCCTTTGTCAGAAGATGTTGTGTCTTTGGAAAATACCAGGTACCTGTTTTCCTCTCTAAATGTTCGAATGATAGACGCGACTGTGAATGTGCTCACATTCAGCTGAACTCATTGGCCAGCTTCCCTCATGGTCATCCCATGCACAAGAACATGGTCAACTAGTGTTGCCCATATTTTGTCAGGAACAAATGTTCTTTGGCCCCTTCCCCTTCCTCTCTGTCTCCCACCTCTTTCTGCTCTTTCACCGTTAGGGTCCATTTTCCAAAGCAAATAATCATCTGTGGCCCTTTTTATATTACATGAGATTCTGATGGGTGTGTCATCAATTTTGCTACTTAGTGTTAACACATGCGTATTGTGTTGCTTGTAGCAGCTGGTGACAAGTGTGAGTGAGTTAATTATATTGTGTGTTTGTGTTTTCTGAATGAGAACATGGTTAAACCTGGGCAAAATTTGGGCATTTTTTTGTAGAGTTTTGCAGAAAACGCTGAGCAAATTGGAACGTGTGTGCAAACAGGTGAAATGTGTTCCTCCTGGGGTCGACGGTGGCGCCGGCGCCACCAGTGCATGTTTTACTGATAAGAGCAAAAATAACTTAAAATGCTTGTTCATTTTTGTTTGTACACATAAGAGTAATACATAATTCGTAGCTGTAAAGGGTCTACTTTTATTTGTACACACATAATAACAACAAAATTTTGTGCTTTTGCAAAATAAAGAAAATAAAACAGGGTGTGCTTTCAGCCGTCTCATCCTTGCCCGCGCGCATATCTTAAAATGAACTGAAACTCAGCGAACTATTTGACACACACCACATGAGGGACATAATCTATAGAAAAGCTTAACATGTCTCCTTTTACTATAGTCTGACGAAAACAAATATTAAGTGACAAAGTATCAGTATGAAACCACGCGATGGTCCAAATCTTGGCCGTCCTGCCCAGCATTAGCGCTAATATCAAGTAAGCTGTACATAATAGGCCTCGACAGACATATAACGCGCGATGGCAATTTATTTATCAGCTCTGCATCTTCTGATAATTGCTAACAACTATTTTAATTTTCGTTTAGGACTGTGGCTGCATCACTTGCATAATTGCACAAGAAAGGCACCCGTGTCGTTCAGTTTTGAGTTCGCTGGAAATCATACTGAGTAAGTGCACAGTATAGTAATTGTACTTTTATTATGCCTAGACTATATGTTAATATTATTTGTGGTTGATAGAATGCCAGTAACAAAGAAACTACATTTTAACACTGTTTTCTCATGAAGTATGCATACTATACTAAGGTACGGTGGGAAAAAATGCTTACAATTGTTTATAAAAATCTTTTAGGACTGAATACACCACTCTTTTACTTGCCTTCACCTGCATCGCTCCATTAAGGGGACGCTCTGTTCATTTTTCAACTCCATTCGATTTTGTGTGCATTCACTATTTAGCATATTTACTTTCATTTGATTTATTTTGCTGTATGGACACTTGTTTGCTATGTGTAGATTTTGTCTTTGTTTTCGGGCGAAATAGAACTAGTATCAGTCATTCATAATCATGTTAATAATTTATTTGTGGATGTAAACAGCATCTTGCTTTTTTATTCAGATGGTGATAATAACAGTGTAAAAGGAACCTTTTCAAAGAGAGCCAAAGCAAGCAAGCCACACTGGTTCATGGAATTGAGAGTCCTGGCCCTGCACAAGCACCTACCACAGCAAGACCATGTGTGCACACACTCCCATGCGTTATTTTATGTGATAGTTATATGTATTCTAAATAAACTACAAACAAAAAATATATACATTTATTTTTTCCTCACATTCTTTCTTGTACATGACAGATCATTATGCCGCTATTATGCAGGCCTTTTGTCTTCTCAGGTGTGACTCCCATATTTATGCATGCTCATTCACCCTCCCCCCCCCCTTCGCATATACCTTTTCTACACAAAAAGTAAGTGTCTTAGAAAATTTAAATCAATTTATTGTTTTCTGTGAATGAGTAAGATTATTTTCACATAATTTTGAAGCAAAAACTTTAGACTTCAAGATCAGTTCTCAAAAGTATTGTGATCAAATGTTCTGTATGTGTTTAATGGCCTTATTTCAGTGACTTTAAAAATTATTTTTTCACTAAGCACGCATAAATGTTGTTTTCCCCCCCCCCTCAAAAACACAATTCACGTCCACAGCTGCTCACATATTATTGTAGCCCATTTTGTGCTGATTATGGTGCTACTAAAGTTAGTCGTTAAAATGTTTATTAGCAACTGAAAAAGCACAAATGTCAGGGCATGTCAAAACTTTTCCAGGCCCCAAAACACCCTCGATCCCAGAGGGTTAAAAGTTTTGAGAAACGTGTATTTGTTTCGAGAACTGTATGAATGGTTTGGAATATTGGGCCAAATTAATCAGTTATAGTGTAGTTGGCAATCGAGAAAAATTGTAATGGTCAACAGACCTTAGCGTTTACCAAAAGAAGGAGGGAAAGCAGCTGTTCTTATATACATTAGAATAGTGCAAATGCTGAAATGTAATCCGTTTGATTTTATGTATTGAATAGTAAAGAAACCAATGTAAGTATCAGACTGTCTCAGTGAATTTGTGGTTTTCAACCAGAAAGAGCTTGCTATAGTGTTATACACTTGCTATACACACTATCTGCATATTTCAGGGCATAGGATATTTTTAATTTTATTTTTATTTGTATTTTATTTTGACCATGTAAAAATTGCTCTAGATCTAAATGGCAATTTAGTTATCTATTTAATAATTTTTTATTTCACACTATATTGTAGTTGGCAGATAGCTTTAGTCTAATTAAGGCCTAAATGAGTAAGTTAATTAAAAAATATAACTAATTGGTATGTAATCATTTTATTTTTTGTACCTAAAAATTCTATAATAATATATTTATATAATTAGTTTATAATAATGATCATGTTTTAGTTAGTTTTTCTTGTGTTAATGTTTATTCTTTGTGTGGAGAGTTGAAAAAACAAAGCATTTCACTGCATGCCGTAAGGCCTGCTATGTATGATTGTATGTGTGAGACAAATAAAATTTTAATTTGAATATTGTTTTTAATTTTAAGAATCTGATTAGTAGTTTAGTTCAGTCAAAAATGTAAGAATATTGTGCGTGTGTGGAAATATAAAAATATGTTTCTTTCTTTCTTTCTTTAGGAAAGAACTATAGGAAAGCAATCACTCTCTTGTTTTGTTTAAAAGGGTAATTTTTTCTATAACATTGAGGTCCCCAGAAATTCACTGTGAATTGACTTTCACGTGGAACTGTAGGCCTAATTTTAATAGATTTTGAACTCCGTTTTCAGACCATAGTGTAGACCAAAGCTGTAGGCCATCAACGAAAGCCTGACATGTAAAAATGTGCTTTAAGCTGCCAGTAAATGCTGTCCAGCGTTAATTGACTTCTGCCAGGACATGAATGTTCCCTCTGCACTATTAATTCATCATCTTAGGTCTCCCTCACGTGCTAGACCAGCAGCACTGGCCCAAACATGCATTACATTGACAAATTTTCACTGATACCTCCATGACAGAATTAGTAAGACACCACCTAGGTTGAAAATGAGGTTTATGATTGCCGTGGCTATTTGAAATTGTTGTGAAGAAGATTTGGAGGGGAGAAAAGAAAGAAACTGGGCTATTCTGTCAGCTGCAGTCCTCTGATCCCAGCAGCGGTGTCATGACAGGCCAAAGCTCTCACTCACTCACCATACTGCTAATCACATGCTAATAAATTAGCTCTCATCCCTGGGTCATATCCCCCATGCTAATAGCAAGAGCTGTTTTTTTGTCACTCATCTTTTTCTCACCCTCAAAATGAGAAAATAGCTGCAACTCACAGATAGGCCCTTCACAAGAGTGTGAATATTCTAGAGATATTCTGTCTACACTGTTTTTTCTTTCTCTCTTTATCCAGGAGCGAGGAGGAGATTGTATGAAATGCCACAGCAAATGCTCAAATCGTGTGGATTTTTGAGTAGCGCTGAAATTATTCATTAGTGCTTATGTATGGGTATCCCAAGATCCCAACACACAGAGTGATTTGTTTTTAATCATTCTGATGTTTTGGTTGAATGTTCTTTGGGGTGGAAACTTTGTTCATCTACTTCGGTAATGAGTGTAAAAATGGGTTGCCATCTGCTTTCCCCCCCCCCCTTTTTTAATTTGCTAAACATTCTCTGAAAATATGTTCTACAGAATGCTGGAAATGAATGCAAACACGTTTTTTGAACCTTGATTTACATTTGGGTTTGTATTATGACTGCCTTTGAATTGAAGCAATCATTGTACCTTTGTGCGTTGCTTCAAAAGTGCCGATATATTAACATCACTACTCGGTTAAATGATTTGTGTATTACCCACAATGACTTGCGCCAGTGTGCGGAAGATGCTGTTGAATTTGAATGTATCCATAATTATTACAGATGCATCAAAAGGATGCTATTACAAGCTTTTTCTCCGACTTCAGAAATGTTGTATCGTAGGCCTGGAACATCAAATGTGTGCATCGCTGAATAGCCTCTCAATGTATTCATCAAGGCAATTGAAAAAATCTCTAGTTTAGTGATCAGAGAGCGCTTCATGCTCAATGAGGAGTGACAGTACATGTAGCCGTGAGGCTTCTTGCATATTGGATGTCAGGTCACTGGTCATGTCTTATAAGTTTGTTTTGAAATCTTTTAATCTGTTGTTAATTGTATTTGCACACATCTTTAACACCACACGGTTAAGTCTCACTTTTTTTAACGCAACTGCGGTGACTTAAGCTCACAGATGTTTTTGGAAATGCTGCGTGTGAGGCCCGATTACAGAGTCTTTTCAGAGAACTTTTGCCACATACCGATGTTACCTGAAGCCAGGAACAATCACAGAGCTAAAGACAACTGCTGTGTTTTGAAGAGGACCTTCAATGGCTATATTCTTGATAGAGCAGGGAGGTGCGGCAGTGTTTTGCTTGAAATGGCGGCTTCAGAAATTCTTAAATTGAATAGGGCCCTCAGGAACACATTCCTCTCACAAACCTGGACTGAACCCATCTCCCGAACTCTATTTGCTGATTATTTAACTTCCTGTAAATGCACAACAGCTCTATTATATCTAGCTAGAGGCCCTATCAAAAGGCCCTTTTAATATGGCAAGCACACTGCACAGACTGCCAGTGTTTTTGTAGTTGTACATGTTGTGAACTTCGGGGGGACCTTTGGAGATTTCTGCAGTCACCAATGAAAAGTTTTCTATAACTATGTGGCAAATAGAGAAGGTTGTTTGGGAAATATCTATACATTAACATTCATATATATATAGTTTTGCAATTTTAGCCTTTCACCCTATTTACTCTGACGCCAGCATGAAAAATCATATGGTTTTGGAGTCATTCTGCCAGGCGTACAGTATATTGATATTCAAGCCGGAATAGAATTCAATATGTCACCCCCTCCCTTAGAGAATCACCCCTTTCGCTGTAATTTCCATTGAAATTGTGTGCAAATGCAGTCATAGACACATTTATAACATCAAAAGGATTCAATTTTCTTTTCAATCACACAACAGTATGAATAGCTTTTTCCATTGAATCTAACAACGAGGAGCCATTACCCGACACCAAAAGATAGGTTGCCTTCACTTGCTTTTTATGAAAGTGTGTCAAACTATTTTATCTGTCTCCCATTTGTTCTAAGCTAACAGGCTGTCAAACAGGTTTGTTTCTAATTTTTCAGGGAAATGTCATTTCTTTCTTCTGGTGCCGGGTAATCACCAGAGATCCACACGTTTATTTTTTAATGCAGGCTGTAAGTGTCTTTAATACGTTAACTCCTCTGCCGAACGGTTTCCAGAAGCCTGTGGATGACAACTTCCAACTGCTAATTGCACTTGGTAAATTATTTGGAAAAGATGACATGAATAGCATTTCACTGACACCAACACACAGGGCATCAGATGAAGTGATGACCGCAGAACAAATGGTGTGTGCTTTTATTTCAGCAGGGAAATGTCTCGGAGCTCTCTGTTGAAAGGTTACAGTAAGTAAGTGTGTATATATATATATATATACTGTATGTGTGTGTGTGTGTGTGTGTGTATTTTCTAGATACATTTCTTAATTGCAAGTAGGGTTGCAAAGGGTGGAAAATTTCCGGAAACTTTCCAAAATTCCCTGGAATATCCTGGAAAGGTTCCAAAATTTCTGTAATGTTTCCCAAATTTACTGGAAATGTTGCACCTTTTTGCAACCCTAATTGCAAGTCAATAATAAATTAATTGAATGCAAATTAACTAATGATCAGTTATGCATATTATATAACATTATAATGTTTATTAGTATCAGAGGATATAATTTTATTTTTAATAGTATTACTGTTTTTCCATGTCATTACGATATTGCTGTCATCTTAAGGAAATATGCATATTAGGAAAATAGGCTGAAAATGCATTATGCTAATAATATGACCTAACTACTGGCTTTGATTTTCGAATGGTTAGCCGTTAAATGAATTTTGACAACCCAATGCTGTCATCTTTTAAATACCCCCTTTACACACACATACACTCTCTGCTCTTCCACTATCATCAATCAGTTTGCACCATCCCTGACCCACCGCTGAGCAATGCTCCGCGCTCATAAAGCCATGCAATGCAGCAGATGGGCCACAATTTGCAACACGTATGTTTTTTAACATCCCGCCATCAGGGATTTTAATTATGTCTGGTCTCTTTTGGAACAGTCTGTTTACAATACAAATAAGCCCACACAACTGCACATGTACGAGAGCCCAAGAAAACGTAAGGATTCAAATGTCAATGCACATGTTAATTAGAGCAATTATAGTGTTCAATTGCAATGATTAAATTTGGCTTTGGTGTTAAGACAGTCTGTCAATCAACACAGTGTTTGGATTAGTTGTCAGGTTTTGTGTGAAATTGTATTACAGTATATTGACTAAAAGGCAAAAAGTGCTTTGAAATCTATATTTCCAGAGTCTATATCATGTGCACCCGTGTTATTCATATCATTGAGATAAAAAAAAACTATTATAGTTTTAGACATTTTCATTCTGTTTTTGTCACTTTTGGCAGGATGGATGGAGAAATGTTGACTTGGAATTTTTATAATATTTGATTTGATTTCAGTTAACATTTATTTTATTTCAAGTAACAAAAATGTTTATGGTTTTAGATTTACTTTCAGTTTTAGTTATCTGTAAATAACCCTGTTGTGCACTGATGCTCACTACAGACTACTGAAAAGTGGATATAATTTTGTTCAGTGCTGTATTGATATTACTGAATGAAATATTCCTTTCGGTCTTCGTAATATTTATTGTTTGGTGTCAGAAATGTCGTGAGCAGGAATACTGTGTGCATATCATCCTTCAGATAATGTTAACATCTTCATAATGTCTGGTTTCCTCATGTGAGATGGAATCTCATGGGCTGCATGTTGTGAAGGGTAAGATCCACTATGCTAAAAGTTTTTGTGTCATAATAGTTTCTCAGAGCACCCTTTCCTGAAATTTTCTATAGTTAGTGCTGGTTATCAGGTAGTCAGGATACCATGCAAATTAAAGGGTAGTGAAATAAAGAGAGTGATAGAGTCACCAGAAGGCACAACATGCAAACATCTGCTGTGAACTGGTCTGAGAATCAATTGGATCCGCTCCATCAAATATTTACTGCCCTATTAGGACCTTCCCCAGTACCCATCATAACAGAGCTGCCCACTAAAGGGCGACTCCTCATGGAGCAAAAGGATGGTAGCAAGCCCTTCAGTGCATAACAAGTTCTGTTTTGAATATCTTGAACTTTGTTTCAAAAACAGATGGCTTGCATTTAAAAAAAACAACAAAAAAAACAGATCGTAACACGACAGCTGTGTGCATACCGCTAGCTGTTAGAGAAGTGTGCCTACCAAGACACCAACATTGGTTTTGTTTTCACATAGTTATTGTTCATTTTCAAGTGGCTCAAACAGAGCTTGACTGACTGTGAGACTTGGCATTATGTTTTTAAAGAAATGCATTATGCAGCATCAGTCAGTATCATTTAATAAATAATAACAAATGAAATATGTTACCACATTTTTGGGTTTGTTTAGTTTTGTTGTTTAATACATAGTTAAGGCTAATTTAATCATTTTGTTTATGCTGTCTCTAAAATAAATTAATTTGGCAAGAATAATTTTAAATGCATTTAAAAATAGTTTTAAATTGCATTTGTGAAATTGTTTCCTCACTTGGCAATGCAAATGCTGGAACATACTGTGCTTGTGGAATTTGTATTGCTTTAGTACAGCTATATGCAGCACGTCTATGTGTGATGTATATGTAGTCGTGTTCTTTTAGGCCTGATTGTGAATCCTAAGAAGCTGCCATGTTGGAGGGCTGCTTCAGGCCCTGGTTCTGTGGGAACAGCAAAATAAACGCCATTATACCTGACAGCATATTCAGTTCCTCAGACATCACTGTGACAGGTGAGCTTCTTCAGGGTGGATAATTGTATCCTGGGTCTGTGGCACACTGCTTATCATTGATTCATGGTGAACAGAATGAACTCCTTGTGAATGTATAAAAATACATTTAAAGTCCATTCTCCTCAACTAAAATCACAGCCCCCCAAACAACATGCTTTTGTCACTTCCAGTTTGCTTTCTCTGCCAGCACTGCTTTTAAGTGCTTGGCAGAGAGGACTGAGTATATATTTAAAGAATCTGACAGGTCGGACAGTAATGCAGTTGTCTGGGCTTTTATTTTCTACATGGAATCCGCTTTGCTAAGCCCTGGTACATTAGAATGAAGTGCCATGGCGGAAAGGAACGGAAAGAGATACTCCCTGCATGAAAGTTTTAAATTGCTAAAACCATGCTAAAGGAAAAATGAATATATTAATTGCAATTTGTCCAGACACAAGGCGAAAGGCTTGCAACAATTAGCTAGGCCTTTAATAGTTAAAATAATTTCCTGTGAAAATTGTAATGCATGGATTTATGTTCTAATTTATTGATTTATGATGACGTTAAATTAAAAATGTAAGCAAATGTAAATTACTTATCTTAAGCCTGTTACACACAAATGTTTTTGACATCTGCAAGGTTTTCCAGCCAGATTAAACCATAGTCGAAAGTTTAAGGCAAAACCTCGGGCCCAAAATGGAGACCGAGGCGCATTACAATCTGGCTTCCTCCACAAACACTTAAGATTCCTTTAACAAGCTCCAAATTGCAAGACCTTTTTTCAGTTTATCACCAGCATTCCCTATAATTTCTGCTTGTGGCATTGTATATCCATCATTGTAAATACACTTAAAATGTCACAGCTGTGACGTTTTTTTAAGAGGACACACCTAATCCGACAGGAACAGGGACACCACTGTTTCAAAATCACATCTGCTTTAACACACTACAATAGCAGCACAAGCAGAACTGGAAGCATCACAGCCTTGGGTACAAGCCTAATTCATGTTGTTTCTTCAATCAAACACACAGTGTTGCAGTGCAGCCTCAGCCACAGCTGGAAAGCATCGTGAAAATGAGGACAGGACCAACGTTCTGCACCCAACACAACGCAGTGCTCAAACCTGGCACTGACTTTTATTCGCTCATAAAAATGTGTAAGGCCTGATTAGCTTCCCACATTTTCAGAGGATAAAGGAATTAAGGACCAATTTCCTGGTGTTGTAAACGTTAATGCTGAGAAAAAGGATGGCTGTTTGATTTTTGCAGGCTATGTTTGTAGTTGAGGTGGTTGGAAGGGTGATCGTGTCAGTTGTGAAGGGGCCCACCCATGAAATATCGGCGGATGAAGAATGTAATACCCCATTTAATGTTAACTGCCTGTGTTTGGGACGTCTGGCTTCTGTATCCGCTTAGCGTGGTGTGAAATATCGCTCTTTTCTAAAACCGTGAGAGTGGCTTGTCTAAGATAATAACTGTGATAATTGAGTTCAATTGACACATCTACCAGTCAATTCTTCAATAGCAGATGAGAGATGGTGAAAAAGTGGCATGAAATCCAAACAAAACACAACCTCTCAAAGTATGCAGATGTAACCCATCAGTGATCATTTAGAGAATAGTCATTGACCCGTAACTTCTAGGAGGAAGTAGGAAATGACTAAACATCCATGTTGTTACCCATTTGTGTCAGTTGGTTCAGTGGGACCACAACCAAAAACGTCCTGAATTGACAGGAAACGGCATGTGTGTGGTGACTGTCTGGCGGGAGCGTGGGTACAGGAAAGAGGCAGGGCCAGAGCAGAGGACTGGACTTGGCAGACCGGCGCTCGGCATTGTGGGACGAGCCACTCGACATGTGAGAGCCCAGCCTGGCCATTCATCCACACCAGCGTTGCGCGCCGCCATGTGATTAGCATTGTCCTCTAGCAGATGGCCCATCATCTGTTTCAGGCGGCAGAGAAAAAAAGATGCCACCGCGAGAGCAGCCCGTCATTCTTACTATTAACTCATAAAGCTGCTATTGTGTTCAACCATATTTGTGCAGAATGAGGTGGTCTACAAATATATATTAAAAAAAACTTTTAAAATTCTTTGTAAAACTCTTAAGAATCACAGTATTACAATCCCTGTCGTTTCAGCAAGTACAAAATTATTTATTTATTTATTTATTGACATTTTGACTTTCAATTTGCGAAAGACTTCATTTATGGCCTCGCAAAGCCACACCACTAGTGCCATTTCCTCTGCAATGGATAAATTGTATCAATGTCAAGCATGATCAGAAATTCACAGGGGCTTCGATCAAATATTACTCCTTAAAGCTGTATTTATTTGATCAAAAATACAGCAAAACAGTAACATTGTTAATTATTATTATAATAATTTAAAATACATGTTTTCTATTTTAATATATTTTTAATGCTCCCCGTTTTTTTTTGTGAAACTGATATAGTATTTTCAAGATTATTTTGCTGATAGAAAGTTCAACAGAACAGCATTCTGTAACATTAAATGTCTTCACTTTTACTTTTGACTTTTGCTGACTAACAGCCTTTTTTAAAAAGAAAGAAACATTGACTACTAACTTTTGAATGATAGTGTGTATATTTCTGTTTACATTTAATTATTTAACAGACGCTTTTTTACATTTACATTTAGACATTTATCGACGCATTTATCCAAACGACTTACAAATGAGGACAATAGAAGCCAATCAAAATCAACAAAGAGCAATGATACGCAAGTACTAAACTGGTCTCAGTTACTTCATGCGTACACGAAGCCAGGTTGTTAAAATATATAAAACTAACGAAAACAATAGAAACCGCATAGAGCGAGCTAGTGTTAGAGTGAGGCCGTTTTTTTTTTTGCTTTTTGTTAATCATAAGTCAGAAAGTCCGAATTATACTTGTATAATAAATAAAAGAAAACAAATAGATAGAATGCAAAACGGTTGAGAAGCAATGTAGTCTTCTTTTGCAAAAAAACAAGCAGTTAGTAAATAGATTGCAAGTCTAAAAGGGACAATTTTTATTATTTTTTTTTTTAAGAATAGAATTAGATTAGAGAGTGCTAGAGTTAGAGGGTCAGATAAAGATGGGAGAGATGTGTTTTTAGCTTGAAGATGGCTAAGGACTCAGCTGCTCGGACTGAGTTGGGCAGGTCATTCCACCAGGAGGGAAAATTTAATTTAAAAGTCAGAGAAAGTGATTTTGTGCCTCTTTGGGGTGGCACAATAAAGCGCCGTTCACTTGCAGAACGCAAGCTTCTAGCTTTTATCCAAAGCAACTTAAAAATGAGGAGAACAATAGAAGCAATCAGAACAACAAGAGAGCCCTGTGCAAATCTCCAGGTAGTCCCTATCACAGTAACACAATAGAGTTTTTGAGGGAAAAATGAATAGAATAGGTAAGTGCTAGCATTAATTGGTCATGTATGTACATTGTATATACTGTATATGTGTATGTATACAATTCTTAAAAAATTTAATTTACAGCATTTCTTTTTTCTGAGGAAAAGTATATATGAAAAAAATATATATGTTGAGGTCCAAAACAACACTGGAACCCACTAAAACATTTGATCAGAATATCTTTTTTCGTGTTCCAGGTTTGTTCATTATCATTTTAGGTGAACTTTGCTTTTAACAGGTTAAATGTTAATTTCTGACACCAATTTTAAATGTTAAGTCACAAGTAGCTTTCACCTTCACAGGTGAGGGTGCTCTCCGTGATGGGCTCTCTCTTCCAGACCTACTCCCATGATCGGCCTAATAATTAAAGCTATCCTGCAACTGCTGCCGTACTGTGGAGCATCGGGCACATCAGGGGCCCGTGACATGATACAGAGAGACAGCTTAACTATTAAATATCCATCACGCCACGCCACGTCAGTCCTAATGCAATCAGAAACACATGACTACATCGCCTGGGCCCCCACTTCCATCCACAATGATTAAGTAAGTCTTTAATTTCCAAGACAAATAAAAAATGCTAGATCATTTTATCTTGAATGTAAATGACCTGTCTCCTCAGATGACAGTTCGATGTGATTGGGAAAAGGGGGGGATCTACTGTAGCTGTGCAGACTAATACGAGGCTTTGTGTACTTCAGAGAGTATGCACATGGGCTGTGGTCTTTTTGCCGTATTATCATTTTAATGAAGCAGGGTATTTCTTTTGTGGTCGGGAGGCTCTAATGCAGTTGTCCAAGACTCCCCTTTCATCTGTCTTCTTCAAACGCTCGAGGTTGTTAAACAAATGGATGTGTCTGAGTATATAACGCTGATGTGGCCAGGCTGCTGTTGACTGGGCCAATTAGGGCTCGGAGAGAAAAGAATAAGGCATGTCTGTTCACTCACTCAAACGGTCATACAATACAGTCTGGCTGCTTTGTGTTTATTAAAATCATCTGGATCCTTAAGGATTTTGTAGAACACACTAGTATGACATTACTTTTTGATGGTTTTCATTATCAGGACTTCAACCGAGATTCTGTATTGTTATCTTGCTAAAATTGTTATATTACTATCTAATTATAATAAAATGTTTTCCTCGTTCCTGATATGTCATGAATTACCTAGTGCAGTTGTCTCCATGTTTAAATGAGTGTCTTTAGAAAAATGTTAAATTCTACACATAAGAGGCGATGATGCATACCTGTTCTCTTTATTTCATAGTGGGAATGTTGAAATAAGACGCTGCTGATTTCTCAACGTGCTAATTACTAAGCAAGCACTGATGTGCTATTGACTAAAAGTGTATTTGAGTGATATTGTCAGTCATAGGGTTGCAAAAAGGTGGAACATTTCGGAAACATTCGGAAACATTCCAGAAATTTTGGAAACCTTCCAGGATTTTTTGGGACTATTCCAGGGATTTTTGGAAAGTTTCCGGAAATTTACCGGACATTTTCCACCCCTTTGCAACCCTAGTCAGTCATGTTCTTTTCCATAACGTATGCAGCAAAAATAGTGTTTTTGAGCAAGTATGGTATACGAGTTTGAATTTGATGCATTTCAAGAATTACATTAATACAATTTAGGAGTGAGCATTATGTTCAATAAATGCACATTTAATTTTAATTTAATATTAAATGCACTCATCTGATGTCCCCCTTGAAAGCAGTTCCTCATAATTTATATTATATTTGGTATTTGAAGGATTTGTATTGATTGATTAATTAGTACGTAAAACAAAATATAACAGTTCACATTATAGAGCTTTTTAGTATGCTGTTACATGCACGACATACCACTGTTACAGTTATATAGCACAACCTTTGTATACTTTAATTGTTTTTCACATGATTAAGTTATAAATTTAATTGACGCTAATGTGACTAATAAGATATTTGAGAAACATTTAGACATTTTCTAAATAAATGAGCAAAACCAAAGAGCTTCCCAGCTCTCCCCTAGAGATGACAGATAATGTATTGATCATGTTAGTTAAAATAATTGTGTAGTTGTCCACATTGTGTGTATCTTAAGGACATTCCTAAATGAATTTAAAAAATGCACAATTCTTTCCCGATCATGAATCAGGTCAAAATAGATGAGCACTAGTGACTTTGACTCTGTATATCAGGGATGGTCTGTGTGTGTGTGTGTGTCTGGGTGGGTGGGGGGTTTTGTGTTGAAGCGGATGATTTGATGGACTGGGGTGTCAGAGCAAGCAGACGCCGCCTGGTGTGTCTCCGATCTCATGTTTATGCAGAGATGAACTGATTTCTTTTGATTTGGCATTGAGGTTCTTGATTTACCGCTGACTAGCTGCTGGCAGACTTTCAGCAGAGTTCCACAGGTTCAGGGGTTCACTAATTACCTCTATGGCAGAGCAAGAGACACTCACACACTTAAAAACACAGCCTGGTCCATGCTAGCCACCTGCTCTTGTCCCAAATCTACCCACAAGCACATCATTTATGGTGGAGGAAATAGATTGCCTTGTTGTCAGAGTCCCCATCATGAAGAGACAAACTCTTTGGTTGCCTGATACTCACATTATTAATTCACACACACATACACACTCACACAGACATACAGAAGATGGATAAATATAAACATCTTTAAAGTGTCTCATCTGCAGTCAGCACTGAAGGGATCAGTGGGCGCCCTGTCAGTGTTTCGGAAATCCTGTTTACTTGGTTTTCAACACACAAAAAGCTGTAAAGCATAGTTTGTGGAGTCTTTCATTTTCTTTTCAAGTTATTGTGCTATCTTGAGTTTATAAAGGAGTGCATCTCTCTTCCAACATCATGCTAAGCATATGCCAGTCTTCTTCAGGACTGTAAAGTATCAATCCTTTTTTCTAGAAGATGCAAGTTCAACTTCAGGGTGTAGCTGGCTGGGTTGCTGAGGGCCAATATGAGAGCAGAATGGTGCATGTGGGTGCTTGAATGAGAGGGTAAGAGGTCCACCAGACCTGGCAGGCATGTGTGTGTGCACGCACAGTTAGCATGACGGGAGTCATGTGGATAAATCACCATTCACTCCGGGAGCAGTCACAGTCAATGACATATTCACTGGCTGCTTCAACAGCTCATTTGATAACACTCTCCTCACGTCCATTCTGTTTTTTTTCTTCCACGAGATGAAAAGCTGGCTGAAAATCTCATCAGCTCAGTGAGGCAGGGCTGATAGTAACTCAAGATAAAGGAGGGAGGAGGTGCCTCCTAATTAATTAACTTTCCGTGGCCTGCCATGGGCGGAGAGAGAGAGAGAGACCACAACACCCCGCCTTTTCCAGGGGGCTTTCAATTAGACATGCGTTATAATTAAATGCGATGTCAGTGGGACCAGGCAAGACCTGGCAGATCTATGTCTACAGTTTAGTTACTCACATTCATCATTTTGACTGATGGCTGCAGCCTACAGGAATATTGTCTTGGATTGTTTCTGTTGTTGTATGTCTTTTTTTTTTTTTTTTTTTTTTGAGGGCAGGCTAATAGAGCCGCTCGGTCGCCACCCCTCGTGTTCATGCGCTATTGATGTATTGTTTGTTTGTTTGTTCATATTTTCTCAATAGTTTAATTTGAGTGAAATATAGGACGTAAACATTTTGGTTTTAATTTAATTCCTATTGCACATAGTGGCTGTACACTATAAAAACTAGTAACCTGCAGTTGTTACCCTATAGAGCTATTTCTACCTGATGTAACCCATAAAGTTAATTTTTAACCCATAATTTTAGTTTTTAGGTATAGGTTGATTCAGTGATGTTAAATAATATTTTTGACTTTATCATTGACCATTTTTCCCTCAGTATAGTGAGCTACCTATATGCTTTTTAAAGCATGTTGATTATACATATACATTTTCCATGATGAGAAGTATAGTTTTTTTTTAATCTAATTTATAATGTATTTATTTCTTCAATCATTTATACAGTTTACCACACATGTATTATAGGCCTAATACATAAAAACTAAATTACAACTGTAATCTTTAGAGGGGGGTCACAGTACAGCACTTGAAAACATTCACTTAATTCTGTTATTTATAATAAGACTAACCTACTGAAAGATATTCTTTCTGGTGACTTATGCTGGACTTCTCCAATCATTTAGTCATCTTAAACTCCGCCCCTGCAAGGCAGCTCACTGTGTTTTGGAACAGAGCCTCAGTGTGTGAAAAGAGCTCTTAAGAAGCTACTCCTACTTTATATGCAACACGCAAACACAAACACACATTGCTAATGTGTCATTGGCCTCCAGGTATCCACTTGTTTTGTCTGATATTTTACAGTCTCATAGCAAGTGTGAGGATTAGTGCCCACAGTGCTGGAGCTATTCACATGCTGATCACATGGCTTCAGGACATAGCCTAATGTGATTCTTTCTTGTTCTTCACTAAGTTAACTGTGCTTTCATGCTGGGAATACTCCTAAACTTCAGAACCTGTGCGCTCCCTTCTGCGAGACCTCCACCTCACTCTGAATGCTGTGTGTTGTCTCTGCTTTGTCTCTCACCACAAAGCATTCAGACCCTTTCTGTCTGTAGAAACACACTTCGCACACTTTGAAGTTTACAGTTGTGGGATTCCACCTTGGGTCCTGCTCCATTTCTTTCCAGTCATAAACCCGATTCAGACGGTAATTGTTTCTCATATGGACGTCTGTAAAAATAAATTTACATATCCCCTCAGTGATAAAACTCATGGATTCGGATGGCGATTTATTCACAGTGGAAGAGCAAGTTCTGTGATCCTACGAACCCGGGAACGTGCTGCTCACGTGGCCAGTCACATGATTGTCTGCTGTAAATAAAATGAATTTTATTTACAAATGTATTCTTATTATCATGTAAAATGAATTTAAAAATACTTATTTTTATGTAAAATGTATTCTTATTATTCCAAGCATATTTTATAATATATAATCCTATTTTTTTTTTTTTTTTTTTTAATTTTATGATTTAAATCTCCTGTTTTGAAAATAGAGAAATAACCGATGCTCAAATAGTCCTATAAAGGTCTCACGCTATCTAGTGCATAAATTTATCACGCGATAATAATACCGACCCATTTTGCGCCTATCGTCTTTATGCTGCTTTGTCCCTTCTCTTTCTGCTCTCAGTCGCTGTGGTGGAGCAGTTATGAAGTATTGTTATTTTAAATACTTTCCAGCATTTCAGAAATAGGCTAAATATGTATGCAAATTACCGAAGTTGGCGTTACCCTGTCCCTTCGGTGCTCGGGATGTGCTCCATAAACGCATTTAAAAACACTGAATTTTGAATCGACTTCTTCTCGTAAACTCAGAGATGTGGATTCGGACGGCAATTAAATTACAACACGACCCTGGTGTTTGTCAAAAAACAGTAGGTAACTTGGGGGCCTTGGGATCCTCTCTTTGTACTCGGGTGCGCGCTGGCACTGGGGGATGTCTGTTGGTAGCAGGTACAACGCACACTCTCCGCTAACACACACACACGCGTCCCGACGTCCCTTTCAATGGTCGACCAACTATCCCGCTCCTAATGTATGACATCGTCGGCAGCTTGACCGACGTCCCCCCTTACTGACATACGCTATTGCTTCAGACACTTCAGGTCCACCGCATCCATTTTGCCTAAGTAGCATCGACTGTCTGTCGACTGTTCACCCGCTATGAGGTCCCTGGCTTGGTGACGCATCATCGTTGATCATTGAACGTAAGTTGTCCTTCGGATATGTTTTATTCGGCAACTGAGGTGCTAATAATAACCTGTCTTACACCCTTTGACTGCATAAATTATTTAATTTAATCTACTTGTTTTTTTATAACTCCTTCCCTTTCTGTTTTTACTTATCCGAACAGATTATGTTAAATCACCGATTGCTATGAGACATATGTATCCTTCCTATAATCGCACCGGGTCCCTGTAGTACTTCAAGATCTCAGCGCGGACATAATATGTTTTTAAGATTCACACTTCCTGGTGCTATGATTAAATGTAGATATTGGAGAGGTAATGATTCTGGCCATATTTGATGCCTCACCCTTCTTCATTAGCTGTGGTTAAATTTATTTATGCCCCTTCTAATAGAAATAATAAATTATATAAAGCACATTCTCATTTAAAATTATCGGTATTATGGGTAAACCCTGGGATGGTCACAAATAATTGTTTTACGAGCTCTCACTTTGGTGGACAACTTGATTCAGCAGTGTTTCCAACCTGTGCATCTCCCATGAGTTGATGAAAATAATAATTATTCAATCATTATGTCATGTTTATTAATACGGGCTGCACAAATCTGAAGTGGAAGTGAGTAGACATTGTGTGCCAAGTATGTGCTGACCCATACTTGTAATTCTAGTGCCCGTCGCATTACCCATCCAACGTGCAACACAGCATGAAGTGACACACCCCGGAGCAGTGGGCCACCATTTATGCTAGCTGGCGCCCGGGGACAGTTGGGGTTCATTGCCCTTTTCCAAGGCCACCCTCAGTCGTGATATTGAAGGTGGAAGAGAGCGCTGTACATTCACTCCCCCCACCTACAATCCCTGCCGGTACGAGACTCGAACCTGCAACCTCTAACCATTAGGCCACGACTTCCCCTAATCAAAGTAAAATTAAAATTATGATCTGGCTTAGTACAAATTGCTTACTAAAAACAATGAAATATTTGTTTGTGACCATTAACTGACATCAGAGAACCATATTGTTAAATTATTGGAATCTATTAACTTAAAAAGGTTTGACTGGCAAGAAAGTTTGAGGAAAACTGCTTGCTTGGTAAAGTTGTGAACTGAAAGGAAAAATATTAGCCTTATGCCTTATTTCAGGCTGATATAAATATTCAGTTTAGCATTACAAAGAATAATTCAACCGTTAATATTGCTCTCTTTTATTTCCTGTACTGTGACACCGCTTTTGCCTCTGCAGATACAGATTACAATGTCAATGAATTGTGTCTCAGCAGCAGCTGTACTTCTGACTGCACAAGCAGGAATCCATCCACTCACACCTCTAAACCTAAACTACACCCAGAGGAACAGTTGCTTTATGCCCCTCTTAATCAGCAGGACTAAAATTGAAGATGACTTCAAAGAGATATGATGTCTTTTATTCTGTAATTCTTTTCCGCTCGTACACATCTTTAGCAATGATTTACTGCCATGTTGGATTTGTGTGTATGTGTGTTACTATGTTTCTATTCTGAGACTGCACAGCTGGTGTCAGTATTTCAAACAGCATGTTTCTGTTGTCTTTGTTTTTTATTGGCTTTCTGTACAATTTGGGGTGACCAGCTGTGGTGATTGCCTTTCCTTTTTTGGCTTTTCCTTGTGTGTAATTTGTGCGGTGCTCAAAAAGGCCTTGGAAAAGACTTGAAATAGACAACTAAAAGCAATATGTCAGCACGTGAGAGAATGTCTCATGGAGATCTCCATTGGAAACTAAACTGACCTGTAGGCTAGATTAAAGGGTATGTTCTCCTGGGTCTTGCATGTCGCTGAGCTTTTCGTAATGTCTGTTGCTGTGTATGTGTAACTCTGCATATGTGTATCACCTGCAGTTTCCTATTACAGTGTCACAACAGCAGCATCTTATTTCTCAGTCACACTTAATTAAGAGATCCAAAATTTATTTATTACATTATTTGATCAAAAATGCAGTAAAAATAGTAACATGTAAAATATTATTTCAATTTAAAATAACTGCTTTATATTAAACTTTTTTTAATGTAATTAATTTCTGTAATGGCAAAGCTAAATAGCAGTCATTACTCCAGTCTTCAGTGTCACATGATTCTTCAGAAATCATTGTAATATGCTTATTTGGTGATTTATTATCAATATTATTATTATTATTATTATCACAATTGAAAAAACTTTTGCTGTTTAATATTTTTGTGGAAACTGATAATATTTTCAGCATTCTTTATTGAATAAAAAGTAAAAAAAAAAAAAAAACTGCATTTATTCATTTTTTGTAACAATATAAAAGTCGCTGCTGTCAACTTTTGATAAATTTAATGCATTTTCGCTAAATAAAAGTAGCAATGCCCCCCCCCCCAAAAAAAAACTTTACTGACTCCACTTTTGAACCATAATATATCTACGTCTTTCCCTCAATGTCTTTAGACACAATATAAGACAAAATATCGTATGAAAAAATTGGTGTCTTCTAGTGTCTAAACTAGATTATGAAAAATAGTTTTTATACAAGAGTTTAACGTGTTTTTTCAGGCATAAAATATATATTCATGTACATGGCTAAATCGTGGTTTATAGAAGCATATTGATAACTTAGGAAACATCAGTTTTTACACTGTGGTGGCAAGGTGTCATTTTGACTGAAACATGCCACAAACTGTCTATTGATGAGCCCAAGTTGCCTAACCTCCCCCATCTTCACTATTTTTCATTGCTTTGTTAAAGAGAGGGTGCCCGCAGTGGGGAGAATCAGTGGCTGTCATTGCTTTTTAGCCACTGCGCTGGCCCTGCCTGTCCATCTGCCTGGATGGAGACTCAGTGAAATTGCTGTATTTCATAACAGACTCGGGCGTTCTGGGCCGACTCACAATGAATGTTGTTGTAATTTCTGCTGTCACGGGGGCAATGGATGCCCCTCCGCATTTTTCTCCTTCTGTTTTTTTTTTTTTGCCTGTTGGTCCATGTGCAGGGGCAATTTACATAGAGACATTAATGTAACTGTCATGTTCTATCCCAGAGCAGTCATGCAGAACTGCTAAGAGACAGGCCGAGCTGCAATACTAATGCTCGTAGTTCAGAGAGATGGGGCAGCGCCACAAACTTAATGGAATTAAGTAAAGAATTCTCCTATTTACCACTATGGCAGATAAGTGAGCGAAAGAGAGAGGGGCGAACATTTAAATAAGCACTGAAGCAAAATAACACATGGAGGAAAACATTTGAGGAAGTCATTTATGTCTGGTGGTGATTTAGAGAGAGAGAGAGAGAGATCAGTTGGAGATGGTAATGAAATATCTGTGTTAGACACGCATGCTGCTTGCAGCATCAGCACTACACATCTGAGATGTTCAAGAACATGGTTCAGGCCATAAGCGTAATATTAACTGGTCAATGCATGCTTTTATTGCACTATTTTCTCTCTCTGTCCTCATATGGCCTGTAAACGAGGGGCCAATACAAAGTTAAATAGAACTGAGGCTCATCAACAAATTTTATTTTGTGTGGAAATTGTATATTGCATTTGCGGGTCACTCTTTTAACATTAACATTGTCTATTTTCAGTGTTTTTTATTATATTTTGATAAATGGTGGGGTGTGGATGTAACACAGAATAGATGAATAGGTCCTTGTATTGTCTGATTCCAGACCAGCACTGATTCAGTTAGGGAGTGAGAAACTATTACTTTAATGGCTGTCTGTTTCACCCTGCATTTGAATGCTTTGTAGTTGATTTAATTATCCTTTTCAATGATGTTTCTTAGATACTATTTGCATGTGTTTGTACCTGTGCTGTGTCAGTAGTACCTGTTCTTGCTGAAACAGTGGACTCAGACTTTGTCATTTACTCTCTACTCACCTTTAACAGTGTAATAAAAGTAGCATAACTGTATCTCTTTATAATATGTTGTGATGAATAGTTTGTTACTTTTTAGATTTTATGAAATCAAATTATGTAATCAAAACAGTTTTTGTAATAAACACATTATTTGTCTGAAATCATTTTAAAGGGATGGTGCACCCACAAATGAAAATTACCACATGATTTACTCACCCTCAAGCCATCCAGGTGTATATGACTTTCTTCTTTCAGATGAATAAAAACAGAGTTATATTTAAAAATGTCCTGGCTCTTCCAGGCTTTATAATGGCTGTGAATGGACTATTTGCAGCATATGTATTATTCAGTTGTCCAATAGAAGTCCAATAAACTGCATCCATCCATCATAAAAAGTGTCCCACACAGCTCCACGCGAGTATGACAGTTTGCGGAAGCTAGAGATTATGGTTTATAAAGTTTTAAAAATTGATATTTTTCTTACAAAAACGTATCGATTCACTTCAGGAGGCCTTTATTCACTCCCCGGAGCCACGTGGAGTACTTCTTATGATGAATGGATGCACTTTATTGGACTATTGAAACATAACACCCATTAACTGCCATTATAAAGCTTGGAAGAGCCAAGACATTTTTTAATATAACTCTGATTGGATTTGTCTGAAAGAAGAAAGTCAAATACACCTAGGATGCCTTGAGGGTGAGTAAATCATCATCATGGGCTAATTTTCCTTTTTGGGTGAACTGTCCCTTTAATATAAATTCAATTATTATGTGAAATTAGATTTTTAATTTTTTTAGGGCCTATTTTGGATATTTATTTTTGTATTTTATTTCTACTGACAAAAAAAAAAGGAAAAGAGAAAGAAAAAAGCATATATCCCAACCACGGTTTGCATTATGACAACTTATTACAAACTATCCTTTTTGGGTCTCCCTAAAAGCACTAATCACTTTACAGTTTTTCTCGATTGCTAAAACACTATATCCAGGCTTTTGAACTAAAATTTCAAAATCATAACGCCATTTTTCAAAAAGCACACCCATGTTGCTGAACTATAAACACTATTCCCCTGCTTTAATACATGAGTCAGATTTGGTGAACCGTTACTGCAAAACTCTACACACAAATCCCTACATTTCTCAGTGCTTACACCATTTAGTGTAGTGGTCATTTAGAAAGCACTAGCATTCATGGCGGTGGAAAGTGTATGACCGAGAACCTTATATCCGTGCTCACCTCCTCCAGGCCATGGAAGAAGCCTGCCTAGACATATCAGTAGATGCATGCCAGGGGTGGATGCGGCATGCAAGAGGATTTTACCCTTGCTGCCTGGCTAGGGCCAATATAGCCTATGTGGATGATTTTCTGGCCTGACCCAGAACAAAGACGGGATGCTGAGGCGGAATAATAATAATAATATTTTTTTTACAGTTGTGCTGTGTAGTACATGAATGAATAAAAATGTGCCAATGTATATACATTGATTGTGTCTTGTGTTCATGTGAAAAGGTTTTTAGGGAGAGAACCACAAGCAACATAACTTACCAGTTTTGGATATATTGTTTTGAATTTATTGCACCAGTGTGTAATACTGTGTTGTAGTGTGTGTTTTTGAGGGTTTGTGTGTGATGTCTCAGGCCAAAGTTTGGTTGTTCAGCAAGAGTGAATGGTTTTGAGTGTAGAGCTTCATTTTGACCTGAAAATGTGATGTTTGGGGAATTGGGTGAGACGTTATGGATTTGTGTGTACTGTTTTGAGAATACGAGGCGTAGTTTCAAGAAATGTGTTTAAGCAATCGAGAAAAACTGTAATACAACTTTCTTTACAAAAAAAAATAATAAAAAAATTATATCTGTTTTTCTTACTGTACTTCATGCTTTGATTCATAAATTCGCTCGTAGCATTTACACTGATTGATTTTAGCTTTTAGTGTTGTATTTTTTATTTATTTAGGCCAAAACATAAAAATAATTATTGACTTGTTGCATCGACCTGAATTTTAATATTGGTGCATCATTATCCATTTATTTCTGTAAACAATTTTTGTGCTTTTTGCGCTTGTTTGTTTGTTGTGATCTGTCTTTGATATTTTATAACATTAGCGAAAAACACAGTTTGACCTTTTTGAACCAAACATTCCCGTTCCAAACCCTGGGAGAATAATAATTGTGGTGTTGTGTACTCCTTCACCAGTGCTGCATTACATAGCTCCTTTTCCCTGGTGAGCGACTGGGCTTTCAGAAAGCAAGGCCCATCTGACTGTCATAGACGTTCCATTCCATCAAACAGGCAGAGGGGTATTGTGTTTCTTTGTGGGCATTTGAGCTGACATGGTCTGTGTGTGTCTGCGAAAACTATTTCTCTGTCAAGAGAATCGAGCAGGGAACGCCGGGGCCTTGTAACATTAAACGCTGAAAGCGTGCCTTGTTTTCAGCAGGGACATGGCAGAAAACAGGAGCTGGGGTAAATGGAAGGCCTGCTGTGGGGTGGTCTTTTTCATGGTGATTAACTCAAATGACACACAACCAGAGGGACACTGGCTGCCTCCACATTAATGCCTTTTAGGAGGAACGGCGGCACTCCTCATATGAATGTGTCTGCCTCACTACCAGGGGAAAGAGCAAGAGAGAGATGGAGAAGAAAGGAGAGCAGCTATTGAAGATGGCATCTCTGCTCTCCCAGTATACACTTTGGATGCTTTCCACATTTTGATTTAATAATGGCCTGCCATGTAGATCTTTATTCATGTGGCTGGAAGGATAAGTGCCGATGTGTGTCATTATGTCCACCCTGCCACAAAACCCAGCGAAATTAGGTCAGAGTATGTACATATACCACAAACGCAAGAAAAATGGCAAATTTGTCCTTTTTGTATAGGAAGAAATGCATGTGCAGTCGGAGCTGTGACCTTGTGGATTGCGCTGAGGTGCTTATGTGGGAGCCACAGGTTGATTCTGGCCTATGTAATGTCCCAAAACGGACCTCTGACATCCAATGAGAAACATTTTTTTTGCAAAGGCCGAAATATGTTGAGCAAGGTCAAAACAACGGCATCTTCCAGTTAAAATTAGGGTTTTTTGGGGGGGGGGTTTTGCTCCTGCAAAGATGAGGCTTTCATGAGGTTAAAAAGCTAAACTTTATTCTTATTATAACTTTGATTAGAGCTTCACAACTTTACTATCATAAATCAGTCAACACAATCATCAGAAATGTAGGGTTTCCTAACAATAGACCTACCCCTACTTGAATTTTACATTGAATTTAAAACCTCAGAAGTGGTCACTGCATTTTCTGATTCATTTTAACTAGTTTCAGCACCTTCGATGTGAATTCTGTCAGTTTTTGTTTTCTTGGAGTCTATTGCTAGCATCTTGCTCCACCAGTGATCAGCAGATCTACAACAAAATATTTCACATAGTTTGCATATATCCAAAATCAGTATTTGCACTGAATATTGGTACAGTGTATGCAAAATTAAAAACCTGTCAGCATCTGTGGATAGATACAGATTCAAGAGTGCCTGCAGTTTTGCTTGTTTACATGATTCAGAATGTCGTGCTCATTAACTTCTGAGGTCTTCACCTTCATCCGTCTATTCTTTGTCTCCTCTCCTCCTCCTCCTACTCAGGCTTACTGATGTATGGCTGATAATGTGAGGGAAATCACTTGGTCATGCTTGAAATCGCCCTGTACGTATGCGTTCTATCAGCCGTAAATACTGTGTTTGAAGCCACAACCGCAACTCATTTAAACTATTAATCTTTCATTAATGCCCCCTCTTCATGAAATCATAATCGTTTGCGCAGCCTGATCTTAATTGCTCGCTATAGTTTTGTTTTGCATTGCTGCCAGGAATCAATTAATCTTTTTTGTCAGTCAACAAGAGCTATTGTAATATGACACAGTGTAAACAGTTTGCACTGAACAAAGAATGAGTGAATAATGGATTGTTTAAATCTATTTATAAAGCATCCTGTTTAGCAGCGTGAAAGCTGGTTGTTGTCTTTCTCCGGGGATGGAGAATGTAATCTTTCTCTCTCACACACTCACTTATTCATACGCCTCTTTTTGACAGGAGAAGTTTCTGGTTCATAATGAAGTCCACCAGTCCCAAAAAGAGGATAGTCACCATCCATCAGTGTGACAACACGAGGAACATGCAGTAAAACGGCATGCATGTATCCGTGTAAAGAGGACAGGTGGGGAGACATGCTGTTTTGACATGGAAGAGAATTTCATTTCTTCTCTGTAGTGGGATCGACAGTGTGTGTGTGTGTGTGTGTGTGTGTGTGTGTGTCTGAACTTTTTAAGTGAGTAGGTTTTTCTAAACTTTTTCAAAAAGTTCCCAGAAGAATAGCAAAACAGAAAACAGGCTTTCCTATATGTAAAATAAATTGATAAAGGTACAAAAGTATTCTTTTATTCATCCATTATGTTATATTGTAATCATATTATATAGTACATTATAGAGCGGGTAAGGCTTAGGAAAACTAGAAATATCATTAGTTCAGGTTAAAAACAATATAGTAACAGTAACAGTATAGAAAAAGGATCACCCACTTGTGTCAGTATTTTGTTGAAACACCCTTTGCTTTAATTACACCCTTTATACTGTTGGGATCTGTCTCTTCTCTATAACTTTACACATACAAAAACTCTCCTGCAATATTTGCCCACTCTTCTTTGCAGAACTGATCAAGTTCAGTTTAATTTGATGGTGAGTGTTTGTGGACTGTAGTCTTCAAGTCATTCCACAGATTTTTCAATGTGGTTTAAGGGTTTTGACTAGGCCATGCAAGGACATTCACCTTTTTCTCCTTCAACCACTGTGTGCTCAGTTTTGCTGTGTGCTTTGGGTCATTGGCATGTTGAATGGTAAACCTTCTTCAGGGCTCGCAAAATGTCAAAATCCCTGGTAGCCCTTCGGGCAGGTACTCTTAAGACTTTGGTAGCCTGAAAATTAATTTAACTAGCCAAAATAAAAAAAGAACTTTTTTTTAAAATATAGAAAATCAGATAGGAGTTTTAAAGTCAATGAAAACTATTTTCAATACACAAATATGAAGGAAGGAATTTTATTTCACTATTTGCAGGGTGTCTGCAGAATTATTTTTTTAATTTATGACCCATTTTAAGAGCTGCACAAGTAAAATGAACACAGTATGAGTGGGCTTGGACAATGTCTATGGTAGCATACAGTATTGAGCCATAAAAAACATGATTTACAGTCCAGCTACAGGTTTTCACAAAAACAAAAAATCTTATACAACAGCATTTCAGACTTTAGACCATTTTTATGAAAAGGGATAAATCAAGCATATCAATTGTCAATTTAAAATGTATAAATATTACTGTCTTAATTGTTTAGATTTTTAGAAGGCACATTAACTTCATTCTCATTTACAACTCTGTGTTTTCTGTGTAAAAACATGAGTTGATATTTGCATTGATTTGACCATGAACAGCAAGAAAGGCTTATTGGAAATGCAAATTCATTCTCTGTCACGAGGTGGCGCTTTAGGAGCGCTGAATTATTGCGGTTTCCCGGTAACGGCTGTGCACAAAGCAACTCCGCGCTCATAAGCACTGCTTTATCAGGAATTATAGGTAAAATTAAATTAAAATGCCAACGACACGTTTCTGAAGACAGTCGGTTCCCTTCAGCGATACATTCACATTAACATGCTGTGTTTTGACTTTGTAATGTGCAGCGCTTATATTTATTCAATGACATCATTGCCTTTTGAAGTTTAATCCAGCCGTATCGCGACTCTTGTGTTTCCATCCCCAACTGTAAGACCTCTTGAAACTATAAAATTTTATGGCATTAATGTTTGAATACACTCACTTAGGGTTTTTAAGGACCCGCGGGAGATCTGATAGCATCGGGCAGAAGTTGGTGATTACATTTGGTAGCCCGACTGGCAAAAACATAGCACGGGACGTCGGCTAGGACAATTTTCTGGAAGAGGGCAGCGATTTTCCTCACGAATTGATGGTTATTTTGCCCCATTGTTTTTCCTTCTATCCTGACAGTGCTTCAGTCTCGGCTGCAGAGAAGAAAACACCCCTAACAGGATTTACCTCCGCCATGCTTTACTGTGCAAGGATGTATTTGGAATGGTGAGCTCTATTGGATTCTGCAGACAATGTTGGTGTGTGAGGCCAAATAATAATTTTATTTAATTTAGTCCCTCTTCGGTCGCAGAATTTTAAAGGTATGTTTTGGCAAAGCTCAGTCATGACTGTATGTGGCCTTTCCTAGGAGTGGCTTTTTTAAAACCCTCCCATACAAACCAGATTTGTGGAGAATTTGTGATATTGTTGTCACATGCACACAATGACCACTCTTTGTTATAAATTCCTGCAGCTGTTTCAGAGTTGCTGTAGGCCTCTTGGTAGTCTCTCTGACCAGTTTGCTCCTGCTCTTTCATCCAGTTTGGAGTGACGTTCTGATCCAGGGAGGGTCTGTTTTGTATCAAATACCTTCCACTTCTTAATAAACTTCACTGTGCTTCTAGGCATTGATAAATCCTTTGAAAAATGTTTGTATCCATCTTCTGACTTGTGCCTGTCCACAGCTTTATCCCAGAGATTTTTGACAGTGCCTTGCCATCCATAGTTGATTTGTTTGCTTCAGTTGCACTATCAAGTACTCAAATGCTCCAGGAAACCTTTTTTCATGCTGAGCATGACCACAGCTGATCACAGTTGAAAGTGAAATGACTTTGTGTGCCATTGAGAAGGTGATTAGCTACACTTGAATTGGCTCTTTAAAAAGCAAAAACTCCTTTGTGAGCAAGTGTGGCTCTTATAATGCTGATTGTTTGATAAACAACTTAGGCAAAAATCAATAGAAAATGTACACAAATAAAAAAATATGGAATTAAATAAAGTTCCATGTACCACCTGCTTTCCAAAGGCAGTTTTGTGAATAAGTACAGGCTGTAATGTGTGTAATGTCCGTAGGAAGGTGGCGTGATAAGTTTAGTGATTTTTAGCAGCTAGTTCAACTAGATTGTGGGAGGTTAGTTAATGTCGCTGGCTAAGCTATTTTCTGTATTTTTTGCTGAAATTATGACAAGGGTGCTTTTTTCCCCTGAGTAATTCTGCATTGACAGATATCTGATATAACTGTCACAAGTCTTTTTAAATTCTTTTTACACTCCTTTCATTTATTGCATATTCAGAAACAGTTTTGATTGTTGCTTCTTATTGCTCTCTCTCTCTCCTCTCTCTCTCTCTCTCTCTCTCTCTCTCTCTCTTTCTCTCTTTCCAGACAATCATGGCAGAGTAACACATGCAACGATGCCATCACAATCATTAAATAACCACAAATCAGACTCAGAGGTTGAGACACAAATATTGGTAATGATGAAAGACATGCCAAACTCAGGATCCTTCTATCCTCTCTTTCAAAAAAATGTATGAATTCAGTACTGCGGAGGGTCTTGTATTAGGACGCATATGGCACTAATTACTGATTAGTGTTTTGGCATAAAACAGGCAGTCTTTCAGACGACTTCTTTAATTTCTCCCATGTTTAATAAGCGTTGCTCTATCCCGTCCGTACAAATCATCCCTTATACCCGTCTAAATTAATCTGCACAGTTTGCCTGCCCCGCTAGCAGTGCGATCGAAGGAACGTGCCTGTTTGAAAGCGGGTAGAAAAGAGAAGAGAAAGCGAGAGGCGATGCCTGCTCTCAAAAGTGCTTTTAACTGAGCTGCTTTGAACACATCACTTAAATGTAATTTGGTGGTTTCTATGAGATTTATTCAGAATTAAGCATAATGAACAAAGCTCGCTCTCCCTATGCATTCCTATAAGCCCGGGTGTGTGTCAGATTGCTTCTTTGACAGCTCAGACTTCAAAAGCTCAACGTTGTCAACAAATAATGAAATAAATAAGAGGAAAGCATGATTATCCAAGTACTTGGTTTATCTCTCTCTCTCTCTCTTTTTAACGCATTGCATCTGATTGGCTAATTAACTCCTTCTCTACTGCACAACAAAGTGGTGTCTCCTCAGTGAGCCGTTCTGACATGCAGCGCTGGTACAAATGTGCTATGAACATTTATAATGTAAATTGAATTTGAAGGTGTGATGCATTTTGTTAATAGGACCCATTTAGAGAGAGCGTGCCAGGGTATTTTACCTTTTAATACGGAAATAGAGGTAATTGTGAGGGCTTGGGAGAAGGTGGAGTATTAGCATGTCATCATTTACATGTGGTATGTTGATAATGTGAGCGGCTCAGTGGGTAACCAAACAAAACAATTGGAGGATCTCGCAGTACTTGTTTGATGTTTTCTGAGGACTCAAACTGAAGGCTCTTGGTTTGATTTGAGTTTAACTTCTCTTCTTTATAGGCATCTAAATTGTGCATGTATCCATTTACTCCCATGACCACTCACTGACTCTGGGTAATAAGTCATCTTTGCATCACAAGAGGATACTGCAGTTAATAAGAACACACATGCAGAAACATGCAGTCACACACCCACACTTGCTCACGCACAGGTGGGAATCGTTTTGCTTTGTCTTCAGCCTCCAGTCCAGGCTGAGCCAGCAGCAGGTAAAGCTTTCTGTAAATTGTAGCCCAAGGGCAGGTCTTCTTTACTCAGTGCTCAGTGCTGTTTGAAGCTGTCCGAATGCATGAGCCCTCAATATATTGAAAATTAGGTTTGTTTTTACCATTAACCCATTGATGCCACTTGTTTTCAATACAATTTGCATGAAACATTGATTGCATCTGACACCCTCTGTATGTCTGAATAGTTACCAGATATTTGATATTGTATTTATTTACATAAATATTTTTTTTCTTTAATTTACATAAAGTATTTACATAAATTGTATAGAATTGTTACTAATATATATACAGGTGCATCTCAGTAAATTAGAATGTCGCGGAAAAGTTCATTTATTTCAGTAATTAAACTAAAATTAAAACTCGTGCATTAAATAAATTCAATACACACAGACCGAAGTAGTTTAAGTCTTCGGTTCTTTTAATTGTGACGATTTTGGCTCACATTTAACAAAAAAACCCACCAATTCACTATCTCAAAAAATTAGAATATGGTGACATGCCAATCAGCTAATAACTCAAAACACCGCAAAGGTTTCCTGAGCCTTCAAAATGGGCTCTCAGTTTGGTTCACTAGGCTACACAATATGGGGAAGACTGTTGATCTGACAGTTGTCCAGAAGACAATAAATGACACCCTTCACAAGGAGGGTAAGCCACATACATTCATTGCCAAAGAAGCTGGCTGGTCACAGAGTGCTGTATCAAGCATGTTAACAGAAAGTTGAGTGGAGGAAAAAAGTGTGGAAGCAAAAGATGCACACAACCGAGAGAACCGCAGCCTTATGCGGATTGTCAAGCAAAATCGATTCAAGAAATTTGAGTGAACTTCACAAGGAACGGACTGAAGCTGGGGTCAAGGCATCAAGAAGCCACCACACACAGACATGTCAAGGAATTTGGCTACAGTTGTTGTATTCCTCTTGTTAAGTCACTCCTGAACCACAGACAACGTCAGTGGCTTCTTACCTGGGCTAAGGAGAAGAACTAGACTGTTGCCCAGTGGCCCAAAGTCTCTTTTCAGATGAGAGCAAGTTTTGTATTTTCATTTGGAAACCAAAGTCCTAGAGTCTGGAGGAAGGGTGGAGAAGTTCATAGCCCAAGTTGCTTGAAGTCCAGTGTTTATTTTCCACAGTCTGTGATGATTTGGGGTGCTATGTCATTTGCTGGTGTTGGTCCATTTTGTTTTTTGAAACCAACGTCACTGCACCCGTTTTACCAAGAAATTTTGGAGCACTTCATTTTTCCTTCTGCTGACCAGCTTTTTGAAGAGCCTGTTTTTATTTTCCAGCAGGATTTGGCACTGCCCACACTGCCAAAATCACCAAAAGCTGTTTCAATAACCATGGTGTTACTGTGCTTGACTGGCCAGCAAACTCACCAGAACTGAACCCCATAGAGAATCTATGGGGGTATTGTCAAGAGGAAAATGAAAACAATACTATGAAGTATTCTAATTTGTGAGATAGTGAATTGGTGGGTTTTTGTAAATGTGAGCCAAAATCATCACAATGAAAGGAACCAAAGACTTAAACTACTTCAGTCTTTGTGCATTGAATTTATTTAATACACGAGTTTCACAAGTTGA
>JADLZN010012188.1:107173-221181 GCA_018155175.1 Sinocyclocheilus anophthalmus
ATGTTTAAACTGAGAAAAATGTATCATTTTAAGGGAAAAATAATTTGTTTTTAAATTTCATGGCATCAACACATCTAAAAAAATTTGGGACAAGGCCATGTTTACCACTGTTTGGCATCCCCTCTTCTTTTTATAACATTCTGCAAACGTCTGGGGACTGAGGAGTCAAGTTGCTCAAGTTTAGGAATAGGATTGTTGTCCCATTCTTGTCTAATACAGTCTTCTAGTTGCTCAACTGTCTTAGGTTTTCTTTGTCGCATCTTCCCCTTTATGATGCGCCAAATGTTTTCTATTGGTGAAAGATCTGGACTGCAGGCTGGCTATTTCAGTACCCGGATCCTTCTTCTACGTAGCCATGATGTTGTAATTGATGCAGTTTGTGGTCTGGCATTGTCATGTTGGAAGATGCAAGGTCTTCCCTGAAAGAGATGATGTCTGGATGGTAGCATATGTTGTTCTAGAACTTGGATATACCTTTCAGCATTGATGGTGCCTTTCCAGATGTGTAAGCTGCCCATGCCACACGCACTGATGCAACCCCATACCATCAAGAGATGCAGGCTTCTGAACTGAGTGCTGATAGCATCTTGGGTTGTCCTTGTCCTCTTTAGTCCGGATGACAAGGCGTCCCAGTTTTCCAAAAAGAACTTCAAATTTTGATTCGTCTGACCACAGCACAGTTTTCCACTTTGCCACAGTCCAATTTAAATGAGCCTTGGCCCAGAGAAAGCGCCTGCGCTTCTGGATCATGTTTAGTTATGGCTTCTTTTTTGACCTATAGAGTATTAGCTGGCAATGGTGAATGGCATGGTGGATTGTGTTCACCAACAATGTTTTCTGGAATGTTTTCCTGAGCCCATGTTGTGATTTCCATTTACAGTAGCATTCCTGTATGTGATGTAGTGCCGTCTAAGGGCCCGAAGATCACTGGCATCCAGTATGGTTTTCCGGCCTTTACCCTTACGCACAGAGATTGTTCCAGTTTCTCTGAATCTTTGGATGATATTATGCTCTGTAGATGATGATGATAACTTCAAACTTTTTGCAATTTTTCTCTTGAGAAACTCCTTTCTGATATTGCTCCACTATTTTTCGCCGCAGCATTGGGGTAATTGGTGATCCTCTGCCCATCTTGACTTCTGAGAGACACTGCCATTCTGAGAGGCTCTTTTTATACCCAATCCTGTTGCCAATTGACCTAATAAGTTGCAAATTGGTCCTCCAGCTGTTCCTTATATGTACATTTAACTTTTCGGCCTCTTATTGCTACCTGTCCCAACGTTTTTGGAATGTGTAGCTCTCATGAAATCCAAATGAGCCAATATTTGGCATGACATATCAAAATGTCTCACTTTCAACATTTGAAATGTTATCTATATTATATTGTGAATAAAATATAAGTTTATGAAATTTGTAAATTATTCCATTCCTTTTTAACACACAATTTGTACAGTGTCCCAACTTTTGGAATTGGGTTGGTATCTATATTAGATCAATTTTAAGTATAAGTTACTCACCTGGCATTATACAGTGTTTTATGAATGACTTTTTAATGAAAGTGATTACAAAGTGTTAATATGCATTTTGTTTCTTTCTTGTCAAAATCATTAGCTTTTTTCCCACTGGTAACCAGTGACTGCGAGACTGGAAAAATGTTTATCTGTTGATGTGTCAGAGCTAAATAATTTTGTCATGTTTATATTTTTGATTGTTCACATAGTTTTTGCGCGATTCAAGCTGGTGTTTTAGGGTGCATTTTTTAAAATAAGATTTATAATTCATATATGTGGCCTAGACATTTCTTTCTTTTTTTTTCCCTCAAGCCCTTGACATTGGTGATTGGTGGCTGCACTTTTTTTTTTCCTTTTGTGCTGATTTCCGGTTACACCGTAACAAAGTAATTCTGCATGTAATTTTTTATATACAGTGGGTACGGAAAGTATTCAGACCCCCTTAAATTTTTCACTCTTTGTTATATTGCAGCCATTTGCTAAAATCATTTAAAGTTAATTTTTTTTTCCTCATTAATATACACACAACACCCCATATTGACAGAAAAAAACAGAATAGTTGACATTTTTGCAGATTTATTAAAAAAAAAACTTAAATATCACATGGTTCTATAATTCTGACCCTTTGCTCGTATTATAGACACCCTTTTGATCAATACCACCATGAGTCTTTTTGGAGATTCAACAAATTTTTCAACACCTGGATTTGGGGATCCTCTGCCATTCCCCCTTGCAGATCCTCTCCAGTTCTGTCAGTTCGGATGGTAAATGTTGGTGGACAGCCATTTTTAGGTCTTTCTAGAGATGCTCAATTGGGTTTAAGTCATGGCTCTGGCTGGGTCATTCAAGAATGGTCACAGAGTTGTTGTGAAGCCACTTCTTTGTTATTTTAGCTGTGTGCTTAGTGTCATTGTTTTGTTGGAAGGTAAACCTTCGGCCCAGGCTGAGGTCCTGAGCACTTTGGAGAAGGTTTTCGTCCAGGATATCCTTGTGCTTGGCCGCATTCATCTTTCCCTCGTTGCAATCATTCTTCCTGTCCCTGCAGCTGAAAAACACCCCCCACAGCATGATGCTGCCACCACATGCTTCACTGTTGGGACTGTATTGGACAGGTGATGAGCAGTGCCTGGTTTTCACACATACCGCTTAGAATTAAGGCCAAAAAGTTCTATCTTGGTCTCATCAGACCAGAGAATCTTATTTCTCACCATCTTTGAGTCCTTCAGGTGTTTTTTAGCAAAACTCCATGCGGGCTTTCATGTGTCTTGCACTGAGTATAAATAAAGCCCCGACTGGTGGAGGGCTGCAGTGATTGTTGATTTTCTACAACTTTCTCCCATCTCCCGGTTGCATCTCTGGAGCTCAGCCACAGTGTTCTTTGGGTTCTTCTTTACCTCTCTCACCAGGCTCTTCTCCCCCGATAGCTCAGTTTGGCCGGACGGTCAACTCTAGGAAGGGTTCTGGTCATCCCAAACGTCTTCCATTTAAGGATTATGGAGGCCACTGTGCTCTTAGGAACCTTAAGTGCAGCATAAATTTTTTTGTAACCTTGGCCAGATCTGTGCCTTGCCACAATTCTGTCTCTTAGCTCTTCAGGCAGTTCCTTTGACCTAATGATTCTCATTTGCTCTGATATGCACTGTGAGCTGTTAGGTCTTATATAGACAGGTGTGTGGCCTAATAAAGTCCAGTCAGTATAATCAAACACAGCTTGACTCAAATTAAGGTGTAGAACCATCTCAAGGACGATCAAAAGAAATGGACAGCACCTGAGTTAAATATATGAGTGTCCCAGCAAAGGGTCTGAATACTTTAGGACCATGTGATATTTCAGTTTTTCTTTTTTAATAAATCTGCAAAAATGTCAACAATTCTGTGTTTTTCTGTCAATATGGGGTGCTGTGTGTACATTAATGAGGAAAAAAAAAAACTTAAATGATTTTAGCAAATGGCTGCAATATAACAAAGAGTGAAAAAATTAAGGGGGTCTGAATACTTTCCGTACCCACTGTATACAGTGTATACCCAGAGTGTAAATATTTAGTTTCTATACACGCATTAAATAATGCTATGATCACAGGAATTATAAATAAGAGGGGGTGAGCATAGTGTAAAAACATTTGTTACAATTAAACATCATCATGATTCTGTGTGCTTGTGTAATAAGCTTAAATTGCCCCTCTTGTTTGTGTATGCGTGTGTGTTTTGTGGGGGTCTTACCTCAGGACCCAGGTTTGATTTGACTGTGAGTGTGTTTTCTGCTGTTTGACATTCTCTGCATCTCTCTACTCTCTCTCCTATAGGCTCTGCTGTCTATAGCTTGTGGCGCTCCCAGTGGAGCGGGCTCTTTCCACTAACAAAATGCAAAATACAAAATTAATAAAAACACCCTTTGAAACTGACAAATACGCCTCAGGCAAAATATCGGTCCGTCGGCTGCTTAAAATTTAATCAGTATTTCTTATTTATTTATTTATTTTCCACGGCCATGCTCATATTTTTAATAACACATTGCTCAGGCTGGCTATGTACAAAGTTTTCCTCCATCAAGAATTACATGTTTAATAGGTCCTGACAGTCCATGGACTCTTCAGGTTCCCTGGGGGATTCATGCAAATAAAATAAGCTGAATTTCTTTATCCCTTAACCTTAGTCCTTGCCCCTCTCTTAGACATCGATTTGATCTTTCTGAGGCTCCTGAAGAATACATTTTATTCTATGTTTCTTTTGGTGTTTCTTATCTTCAAGTGTAATCTAAGTGTCATCTCGCTCATTTTTTGCTGATATATATTAATATATATAAAATATATATATATATATATCTATATATCTATAGATATAGATATATATACTGTAGATATATATATATATATATACATACACAATATTCTAAAATGCCACTGTAACCTTTAGGTTAGCTTGTGCCTCAAATTATTGTAAGTCCATACAAATCTACAAATTTCCCATGTGAAGTATTTCATTTTTGGAATATTTATATAATGGTATGACAGATTCCTTGTTACCATAATTGTCATAATTACCATAATAGATGCAGATTTCCTTTACACAGCATTATGAGTTGTTAAAGTATTTTTAGACTTCATTAACATCTAGTCCATTTTTTTTTATAAGTTATTTGAAGCCTTATTTTTGATAGGAGCGTGCAATCCACAATCATCTGCCCCCCGGCTGACACTGTAAAAAAAAATTCTGTAGTTTTTACCCAAAAATAAGAGTGAAATGTTTAATGCAAACCAGTACATTCAAACATGCACCCTGCTACTAAAATCTGTTTTGTATCTTTAACATAAACTGACAACCACCATAATAAGAGTTTTCTTGAAAACTATTAATGAACATTATTTAAACAAAATGTGGAGTTTCATGCAGGGAATTCTGAGAATATCAGTTTACAGTTTTTGACTAAATTATACGTTGATTTGTTCTTTTTTACTTCTAAAAACTGTACAATTAACAGTATATTACTTTAAAATGACATGAAATGTCTGGTTAGATATTTTACAGTTTTTCCCTGTATATAGTACAGGAACTTACTGTTAACCTAATATAAAAAAAAATTCATAGATTTTTACAACATTTTACATTTTAAAATTATACTTTTTTTTTTTTAAAGTATATGGCTCCAACAAACATGTTCATTTAAACAGTGATACGCTGACGTGTTTCATTCTAATATGTAGGTCTAGCAGACACTTGAGAAGTTCAAGAGAAAAAATTGGAGAACCTGGAGAAAGCTTCAACCCCTAACCCCCTTTTTAAACTTTTTTATTAATTGAGACCATGAAGTCAAAGCTTTCAGTGAAAGTGTAGACTAAGACAAGCAATACTTAAGGTTCTTGTTCATAAATATTAACAGCCCGATATATTATGCATATTATTCTTTAAATACCACATAAAATGTGTTTTTGTGACTTACTCTTAATTTTGCATATGCTCTTAAGTAAAATACATGAAATAGTAATCGCCATTAAGTCTTTCTCCCATGACTTAGTACTGCGTGGCCATCTTTGTTCACCTCAATGTCAGCAGACTAGCAAATTCAGCACTTTAGTGTAGGACAGGGAAACAGCAGATATTCAGAACATCCAAAGAGCTAGATAACTGTAATAAAATGTTTTTTAAATATTGCATAACTTTTTAATTCAGTTTCTTTTACCTCAAAGTGTCTTGACTGAGCTTACTGTACAGTATGTCAAGTTGAGTAACTCTTTTTAGTTGTATACTCTCAAAAAGAGTTATTTACAAAGTTTTGCCTTTATTTACATTGTTACATTGATTTCAGTTGTTTAATATTATGACATATTTCCTGTACTAAATTGTATCATGTGCTTGTCATCTTGAACGGCTGACAACAACACATGAATATTCATCATATAACCATTCATGAGACTAAACACTTGGTACATTAAAGATGACAAGGGTAACATTAAAATAACTGATCATTCTGAAGTAGAAGAATTAATGTATCCTGACATAAAAAGGCAGTAAGTTATTAAACATGACAACTAATTCAACAATCGTGTAAATAGACGTAGAAAACAGTTAAACAATGCAACCATATTAATTATTCATGCCCTAGTGCATGCGGGAATTAATTTTTTTTTCTTCTGTGTATGACAGTTTGCACAAAAAAAATGCATTAATCCAACTTACATCTTTTCTTATTGTTTAGTAGTGTCATATCATTTTTTTTTTTTTACAGTGACATTGGAATTTGAGTCTGAGACACAAGGAGAGAGAAAGACAGAATGTGTGCTGTCAAAAGGCTTGTATTGATAAGTGTCATCAGTCTGATTGTGAGACTTACTCAATGTCGATGCTTAATTTAACACTGTTCTACTCCTAAAACCTTATGGAGAAAGAACAATGCTGAACACACTTAAGCACATATTGATTCCTGTGTGTTTATAATCTGTGTTAAAATGAGACATGGCCCACAAGGAAGACAGGAAGCCCATTGACAGACAGGGAGAATAATGTTATTCTAGGCAGAAGTGCCAGAGAGAATGTGTGAGTGTGTTAAACCTCCTTTGCTTTAAGCACTCATAATAGCGTGCTAATCAAGGCTAGCATCTTTTAGTAGGAGAAGAGCAAGGCAGCTTTCCATGGTCCTCAGATGCGGGTGTCTATTAGGGGCGGGCATCTTTGATGTGAGTAATTTAGTTGCCTAATTATACAAATGGGGTAATAACAATGGAACTAACAAAGCTGTGCGGTATGAACCATATGTGTATGTTTGCGAGTGTGTACAGCTTGTTTCTGTTTACTTGCATGGTCATGGCCTAAAGCCATACACACACATAATCAACAGCTCAACTCTCTGATGGCTCAGTGAGGGATTTCCTGCTGTAAATCAGAACAACAACAAACAACAATAAAGAAAAGAAAATCCTCCATGCATGGTTATTAACACACGCCTCAAAGTTTCTCAGAGCAGTAACAGTGACTTCTCTCTTTGATGTAGTTGATTACAGCTGCTTTTGTATTGCCTTCGCCTCAGGACAGCATCCTCACACCCGCGAAAAACTCAGTGCTGATCTTACAATACTTCTCTATGACAAATCCGAACAAATTTCCTTCTCACGTCATTATGCTCGGCTCTCAGAAGGATACATGTTCGGAAAGTTGTTCTTTTAAAGTTTCTCTTTAAAAGAAGCAGAAATAACAAGCTCCAATTTCTATTGCCGTAGTTTATATGTCTTGTTCAGTTAAAGAATACAAAACCAACAGATAGAACTCTGAGGAGCAGGGACAAGCGCTTTAAATTTTTGATTGAAGACAAAGCTCTCTGTTCTCGCTACAAATGTGGAAGAATAGCGAGGATCGTGCTTTCATGGTAGGTTTCCGGCTCTTAAGAGTGCGGTTTCACCCTGTGCATTAGCAGCACATTAATTTTAAAATGAGAATCCTCGTTGAGTTCATATAATGAGCGGTTAATTATTGACAGCCATTGATGAATATTTAACAAAGGCATCGGTCTTCACTTGGTTGGACGCTTGTGGATGAGGATTAAGGGAAACACGCATGGTCCATGACCCAGAATAGCTCTTCCACATCTTCCTAATGCATTGCTGCATGTGAGAAAAAAGGTTAATCTCACCATGTCTTCTTTACAGGACCTTTTCAAAAGGCCCTTGATTGTTTGTTTTGTTTTGTTTTGTTTTTAATAGGACTTTCCAAAAAGTATTTTTTTAAATGCACAGAGACCCCCCAACAGGACGCACTCAAAAAAAAAGTAGAAGAAAAAAACACTCATTTATAATTTCTCATGTGAATGGATAAAATAATGCCACATGTAGTTTTAAATAATTGGATGAGATTTACAGTAGCATGAGAGGCAGATCTTAGATGTTAGATATTCTGGCCCTTGTGGCTTGGCAGACATGCTCACACAGTGCTGTCTTACCTGATCAACTAAGACAAGTTCTTGTCAGGCCCTGTGGAGGCTTATGTTTTTATATTTGTCCCATGAGCCGTGGGGCTGCTTTAGGCTGGGGGTTGTGACAGGGCTCTTTTGGTGCACATGAAGGCCGGTTAGTTCCAGAGCGTTAAAGAGACTCTAACTGTTGGCCCACTGTCACTCGGTATGCCCACCCTCCTCTTCTTGAGCCCCCAAAGAAGCCCCTTAAGTGCCCTTCAAAATCTCATCTGTTGTGAGATACAAAAAGGCTTTCGAAATAACAGGATGACAGACAGTGAGAAAAGCATTCTTTACCCTTTTGTGGCCTGTCAGTACTTTGCTTTGCATTATGAAAAAGTATTGGATGAGGACTTTTTTGTTTGATATTTTGAAAGTGGAGTATGTGTAAGCAAGAGGTTGAGGTTTAGAGGTTTTTAGCAACTTAAACTTTAGTCTGTTTTTGCTCAGCGAAAATAGTTCCAAATGAAGCCACAGCAGAACTGTTGAGCGTTTCCTGAATACATGGTTTTGAAAGAATCGGTTTGTTAAACAATGCAATGACTCACTATTAATGACAGTTGTTTGTTTCGTTCCTGATTAAATCATAATTTTTTTAACAAATTGATTGAATGAATCACTCACTTTTGCTGTGTTCCATTTACCTCTGAAGTTGGATGTCAGATCTGGCAAAGATGTCACAACCATGTTCGAGACGTCCATCTAACCAGCCTGGTCTCATGTTTATACGTTGGTATTAATACGTAACATTTACAAGCACAAAACGTAAATTTTGTACGTTTTTATTAATGCTAAAACGTACAATTTAGACGTATTTCAACGTTTAAAACATACAAATCGCTATGTATTTTTAGCTAAAAAACTTAAAAATATTTACGTATCTTTTATATCATTTAGATATTTGTATCTATGCATTTTTATCATTTTATCAATAAGCGATTTAGATTTGTAGACCCCTTAACCTAAACCTACCCATTTTATAGCGAATATGCATTTTTATCATTTTATTAATAAGCAATTTAGATTTGTAGACCCCTTAACCTACCTCCAAACCTTAACCTACCTATTTTATAGAGAATATAAAAGGATATAAAACGCAAATGACCGAAATATGCAGGAAAATAATAAAAAATTTTGTAACAATATAGCATTAAAATATATTTATAGTCGCTAATTCCACTCCTACCTATAAGCCTAAACATTTCTGTACAGTATAAAAAAAACATGACAGACAGATAAATGCAATTACAATCATTTATTTATTGCAAAAATGTCAAAAGCAGTACTAAAAGTAATCCAAATGATGATGCGTTGCACCCGCAGTCCTCTCTGGCGGAATACAGTAGGTTTGTGTGATCCAGAGCAGAATTTATGTTGTTAATCGGTGAAAATATTATCCAGATAATTTTCCCGACCCACTCCGTGAACTCTTGAAGGAATGCGCGGCGCATCATTCAAACACACCTCACCAGAAACACGGCATGTCGCAATCTGTGACGAATGCAGGCGAGAGCCAATGAGCCTTCGATTATCCTGCCGTAAAACCTGTAGTCTGAAGCGGCAACATTTGAATTTGTAAAGAGCGCATCAGTCAGCGTGGGCTTTGCTGCTCACGGTCACTGGACTCGCTGCTCGGGATGGAGAAGCAAGCAGATCGCCAAAAAAAGGCCTGGATTTGGGTCTGTTCTTCGCAGTCCTATGGATTCGGAAGATTTGGATTACAGCGCATTAATAAAATTGTTTCATTTCGCAATTTTGATGCGTTTTTGGTGTATTTTATAGTTCTATTGTCAGTCACAGCATGTCGGAGAAAACGCCTTTTGTGGCCCATGACAATCAAAGTAAACATTACATGACAAGTAAAGGTTAAACGATTGCAGAAATTTTATTTATTTTAAGGTTTAAAGTGAAGTCGTGTTTACATTATGTAGGCATATTCTTGGAAACGAGCTGGCAGCAGAAATCACAACAAAACGAAATGTTATCATTTCATAAGTAAACGAGTAAACAATTTAATAATGCAATTGAAAACAAGGTAATTCATATGGCAACTAAAAACTAATAAAATGAATGCCGCGATTTCAATATTCACAAGGATTCATTTTTAGGTGTCGTCAATACGTCAGTTTTGTACGTTTAGAGGCTGAAAATACGTCAGTATTGTACGTTTTAGTGCCTGTAAAAACGTAAGTAAATGTACGTTTTATAGAACCACATTTTACGTAAAATACATACGAATTATCATGAGATCATGTTGATCTAACGCATTCACATAGAAAATCAATGGAAACGCAGCACAGCGGAACAGTTCTGTGTGCAAACTTCCTATGTTGTTGGACTGTATATTGATGCTCTTGGAACACTACTCAGCCAAACAGATTTAACTGTTGTACTGTATCAACATGTTTAGACTGTTTTCATCTATATTCTCAGACTGATATTCCTTAATCCGAATAATAACAACTGTCCTGAGACCCTTTTTGGCCGGAGAGAGCAGTGAGCACTGTCTGCTCAGAGCTTTGCAAATGTGTTTAAACTACTAGTGTTTTACAGTGAGGCTCCCTTTGTAAATCAGGAATCCTGCATTCCAGCACAGCTCTACCAGGCCACTTAGCTTCAGCCTGGCCCTTTGTAGTGGTACAGTATATCTTCCAGCCTGTGATACTGCACTAGGAGTGACCCACGCCAGCTGACATCTTAATTAAATCTTTAGGATCCCTTTAAAGCCTTTTATTGGGAGGGAGAAATATGGGCTTGCTCTGGAACCAGGAAGGTCACAAGCCTCCCCTTAGTGGGCTGACGTTTAGTACATTGTAACCATATTTACTGGTTTGTGTTATATGTGTGTTTTTAGTATAAACAGCCTCACACACGCTGAAAAATGTCTTGTGCACCCCTTAGGCGCTCAGTTCACCCCAGTCTTCACAAGCAACCCCCCGCAATGCTTCTGACAGCTGAGAAATGTCATTACAGGCCAAAGATGAATAATAGAATCGGTCACACTGCCGCTGTATTCCGCGCTTTATTAACACTGCTGAAGGTCATTTAATGATCTTAATGAGATATTTTGCAGTGTATTTATACTTTTAAGAGTGCTCTGTTTATGGTGGGATTTTGAGTACAAAGCCTAAGTCTACAAAGTCATTTTAGCCTATGAACAATGTACACAGATTTTAGTATAGACACACAACGATTTCAGTTATACATAAACTCGTGAGTTTTTCTTGTTGTATTTAATATAAATTAATTCTAATTTGATGCTGTCACTCTAGTGATGCTAATTGTATTTGTGCCATATCAGTGTGACTCTGCTGTGTCGATTATAGTTGAACATCACCCATTTTGATATTTTAACATTTATATTTTTAATATAATAGAATAGTCTACCATCATTTATTAGAACAGATATGTATCTTTAATTACACATTGTCATATAACATCCAGCAGGGTTTCTGTGGGTATTAAAAATGTCTTTTAAAAAAATTTTCTTTATTCACCCTTCCACAAATTAAAGCTTTAAAAAAGTCTTTCAGTTCATGAATTCATGGCATTAAATGCTGCAAAAAATGAATATTCCTCAGTATTTTGTCTTGTTTTCTATTGCAAATATCTAAACATCCTTAAACCAAGACAAGCTTGTTTTCCCTTTGAATTGTTTTTTTTTCTTTCTTTTTCTTTTTTTAAAGGCCATTGGCAGATACTTGTTCTTGTTTTAATCATAAACTCACTTCATTTTGATAAATTTCTCGAAAAACAAGACTTCATATTCAGTCATTTTGCTTCTTAATAATTGTATCATGATTAAGAATCTTTTGCACTGAAAAACAAGACAAAAATACTAAGGAAGAACAACACTTTTTACAGCGTTGTCAGAAGGTACAGTAAAATTAGATTTCTATATTCTAGTTAAGCTATGTTTTTGTTCAAAAGTAATGGAATCTCATTGTCTGCTACCTAGGCATTTACATTTAGAGAAAATACTGATGTATCGTGTTACCTTTAATTGACTCCTTAAATTTTCTTTGATTGGTCTTAAAAAAGGTTTTGAAGAAGTCAAACCTGCAGAAACCCTGGCCAGCAAATAGTAACGATTCCCATGTCATTTTGAATTGAACAAATGCAAAACATTGCTTGTGGTTCAACGAGGGAGTCAGTTGTTAACTCAGTATCACCTCCGAACGATTCACGATCAGTCTGATCTCTGATTCAGACCGCTAAGCAAAGATTTTAAAAAACACACAAATCATAAATAGGAGGAGTATGGAATGGGATGGGATGCGTGAGAGACATAGTACAAATGTCTTCCAGGTACACTGTTATTTTACCTAAATTGTAAGTGATTTATTCTGCCTTTTGGTTACAGCTGTCACCCCTCATTTATGTGCATTAGGAAATGCATCAAAGTGCATGAGGCTGCATGTGATTAATTTATACAACACTTGGTATAAGGGGAAGCTTTGCAGGTGCATCAGGCTCAAGGCTGCAAAAAAGGCCAAGTTAATGGATCACACTCAAGTGCATTCCCCCTTTAGAGTGCATCACTCATCCGGTGTCATTTCAAGCATCAGCCTGTCCATTCCACACCTTTGGATGAGCTGACCTAAATAAGAAACTCAAAACGAGTCGAGTTCGCTTGCACGCCAATTGTCCTGCGGATGTTTTAAACCCCAAATGTTTAATTTTCTTGCAATCACATCATGATTAAACCAAATCAACAATTCCCTCCATTTTAACCTCATGTCAACACCAATCAGCATCTTAAACAGAGATAATCAAATCCTATGTCATGCATATTTGGTGCTATATGTTTACAGGGCTGGCCCATTTTTTAAGTCCCCCATCTATTAGCATTTACGGCAGAGTGCCAAAGCCTAAATGGAGGGTTAATTTCTTAATTAGCTTTGAAAGCAGGTAAGGGGAGCTGGGCTTTAATTGGTCCAGCACAGTTTTAATGATGTAATTATTTTGGAGGCTGTGGCTTTGTTTGTTCTTGATGAGTGAGGGATAATATGTGAGGGAGATGTCTGTCAACGCACGTCAGTCAAGCATTTTAATCTTCACAATCTCCAAGTGCATTTGAACCATATGGCACTTTACCACTGGATAATTCAAATCAGGTTTCTCTGCTAAATGTCTTATAAAGTTTGCATCTGATCTTTATGTGGTTTTATAAGTTTGTGGATGATTTCTAAATAGCGTGGGGTTTTTGTTTTATGATGCTGCGTGTCGATCACGTTGATGTCAGTCGACCTATGTGTTGATGTTTTTGTACGTTTTAATGGGCAGTTTTTACAAATTCAAATCATTTGTATTTTGCCTCAAATTAGACCTTAAGTTACTTCCATTGGAAGAGTTTGATGAGTCTGATCAGCAATTTGTTTGTTACGGCTCTATTGCAGGTAACCGAGATTGCTCATTCAGTTGAGTATGCTGATGTAATTACCGATGTCATTTGAATTTTACTAATTTTAGAATGTTTGTACATCATCATTTTGACATGTACCCTCATTTTATGAGTGTAAATTTTGTGTGTCAATTTTATGATGCACATCATTCCATTATGCCTAAGCCGCTGTGTCTCTCTGTCTGTCTGGCATCATTTTTTTTAACAATCTTGTCCAGATGACAAGAAATTTCTTTTATGTATGTATGTATCTGTCTGTCTGTCAAACATAATATTTAGAACAATCTTATGCAGAATATAATCATCTAAAAATAATGTATTTTTATTTTATTATTTTATTTTAAATTAATTAGTTTTTATTTTATTGTATCCTGAATTCGTGGACTTAAAGGTATAGTTCACCCAAAAATGAAAATAACCCCATTATTTACTCACTCTTAAGGCATCTTAGGTGTATATTACTTTCTTCTTTCAGTTGAATCCAGTCGGAGTTATATTAAAATTGTCTTTGATCTTTCAAGCTGTTTAATGCCACTCATCGGGTGTTGCATTGCTTCAGTCCAAAAGACTTTAAATAAAAAGCGCCCATCCATAAAAACATTTTCTCACACGGCTCCGGGGGGTGAACATAGTCCTTCTGTAGCGAATCGATGCGTTTTTTGTAAGAAAAATATCCATATTCAAATCTTAATAATCACTTTAATCTAGCTTGCGTCAGCAGTTGTACACAGAAGCAGTTCCGGGCTGATGACGTATGAGGTCAGTGTTGTGCATGCGCCGGTGAGTCTCGTGTAAACCGACGTTTGTTAACAGGAGCAAAGGAAGGCAAGTTTCCTTACTTTAGCAAAGGAAAACCAGTCTCCTCTTGGCTTATATCGAAATCCTCTGACATTCTTCTTTACAAATCCTCATTTTGTACTTCTTCTAATTCTTGACCGTTGTTTTGTTTTGATCTCTCCGCTGCGTTTCCACGTGCGTGACTTCTGAGCGGCGCATGTGCAAAGCCGACCTCATACGTCATCCCCCCAGAACTGCTTTAGTTTTCAACAGTGAGCGCAAGCTAGATTCAAGTGATTATTACGTTTTGAATATGGATATTTTTCTTACAAAAGTGCATCGATTCGTTACAGAAGGCCTTTGTTCACCCCCCGGAGCCGTGTGAGACACTTGTTTTGTGGATGGGCGATTTTTATTTAAGTTATTTTGGACTGAAGCAATGCAACACCTGCTGAGTGGCATTAAACAGCTTGAAAGATCAAAGACAATTTTTAATATAACTCCGACTGAATTCGTCTGAAAGAAGAAAGTCATATACACCTAGGATGCCTCGGGGTGAGTAATTAATTACAGCATTTTCATTTTTGGGTGAACTGACCCTTTAAGTGTCATTGTTTTTGCTGTATATTACTTTCATTATTACTTAGATCAATTAAATGACAAACTACATTGTACCCAGAACATTAGTGTGCATTAAATATTTGTTAATCATAAATTAATTTTCTTTACAGTCTTTCTTGAATGCATAGTCATATATAGAATTTTATTTGATTCTTATTTAATGTACTGGTGATCAGTGTGATAATGCTAAACAAATGGAAGTGTCGCACCCAAGCTATAATGAATATTTGATTGAATAGTCCACTCCTCCAGCTTGGTTTTAGTGCAGCATAGTGTGCTGTGAATCACTCCTCTTCTCCATGCTGTTTTTGGCACATCCTGTATTTAAACCTAGTGTCTTTAATCACCCCTATTCAACCCCCACAGTCAGCATTTCGGTCGGGGCCCCATTCAGGACACCCCTAATTGGACGGAAAGTGTCAAAACCTCCTGTTTGCCCGTACTCAGGTACAGCACTGTGTCCTGCACTGGACAGCTTGGGCACAGTCCAGCTTGGCTAGAACAGGGACACATTGTCCTGCACATTTTACACTCCAGCCGAAGAGGTCCAGTGGGCCCTGTTTGTTGCTCTTTAGAGAAGACCATTCTCCACAACATTAAAGACAAACCTGCAAATGTGCTTTTAAGTGCAAGAGTGAGATGTTTTCAGCTAACATCAAGCTGCTAATGATTTTAATGAGAGCTCCTTGTAGAGTCATCTTTTTTACATTGAATACATCACACTAAAACAAAATCAATGCACAAGATTAATTAAGGCCCTTTTAGATGCCTTCTGCTGTTTTTTCTTAATTTCACCCCACTCTCTCTCTCTCTCTTTCCCCATCTCTCTAAGCCTCTCCAGATGAGGGGATGCTGTGCTGTATTTAAGCGTGGTTATTTGACATTTAGATGCAAGGGGGAATAAAGAGACAGGGGGAGACAGACAGTAACAAACACAGGGACAGTTTTTGACAGTTCTTTGTCATGCCGGAGAGAAGAAAGGGGGCCGACTGTGAGATGCTACTTTGAAGCTCCGGAAATTTGTAATGAAAAATTTAAGCTACAAGAGAGAGGGGGCGAAAAAAAAAAAAAAAGTCGAGCCATTCATTTGGCCCTGCATACATTAGCGGGTTGGTAATTCAAAGGTTTTTGCTATGTGTTTTTGTCATTTGGACTCTAATAAATATCTTAGAGAATTGCTTTGATATTCCAAAAGTCTCTGTGGCTGGTCCATGTTAAGAGAAAAGGGGGGAAATAATCATCAGGACTCCTGGCTCTAATGAGAAGGTCATTGCACCCTAATTATCACAGGCAGCTCTGCCTCAGCCCTTCAAAGAGCCCCATGAGTGCACCCGTGCTGGAAACAATACACACACACACACACACACACGCACACACACACACACACACACAACCCTACCTGAACAGCCAGCTACCTCTGTGTCCGAAACAAGTGAACTTAGAAAAAAATACAGAGACCGTGTGACCATTTAGATTAGATTGGATTCAACTTTATTGACCTTCTTGTGCAGAGTACAACTACAGAGGCAATGAAATGCATCTAAACAGAAGTGCAAATAGAAATATGTCTATATATTATAGTTCTATAATAATAACAGTATACTGTATAATATTATTATGATTATGTAAAATATTACTATGGTTCTATAAAAAGTGCATGATTATGCAGCAGAGCAAGCAGAAACCAGTTCAGTGCAAATGACAAGGAGTACAAATATAGAAGGTGCTTTGTACAGAAAAATTAGGTATGTCCCGTGGTCATAACAGTACAGATCATTATTACATATTTAGTCATAAATGTGCAAAAATGGCAAGGCTGAGAGTGGGATATGAAGGCAAGTTACCATGGTAGTGCAAATGACAAGAAACAAATGGTTTTTAAGAGTGCAAAAAGCATTAATATTGTACAGTATAGGTTAAACTGTGTATTAAGTATTATAGTGTATGAAGTATTTATGACTTCATATACAATAAAGTATATACTTTACGTACTTTTTATTGTCAGTCATTAATAGGTCATTAATAAAAACATTTTAATTAAGACCTTTAGGTGAATTTACATTATACCCTAATGATACATTATATGATATGTATCATTTAGCTAATTAGCTGATATTTGACCTATAATAAATGTAAATGTTGCTACCAATTTAACATCGGTGCCAAAGGAGCAAAGAAAAGGATCAAAGTAATTTACTCTCCCTTTAAATAATATGAAAATGAACATAATGATTTGTGGGTAGAACCTTGCGTATGGAATATTTGATGTGCATTTACATTTTTCTTGTGATCCATCAAATATTCATAGTGTTAAAAATATTAATATTAAACGTTGTTGGGTTGCATGACGTCAAAATATTTAATGAGGATGCAAATGTTAACTATGAACAAGACATTTTGGCATTTCATCTTGAATTGACTCCACCCACTGTGCTTTCTATTAGCAGTATTTCAGTCTGTTAGATAAATGTCTTGAGGAATATGCGTAACACTTATTGATTGAATACATTAGTAAGTAAAGTCTTTAGATGAACTGTAACAGGATTCCCTTCACTCTTGAGCATGAACACCAGGTGACAGTTGACAGTCTTATCTGTATGAAACATGCTACAATAAACTAAATTAGTTACAAGATCAATTAGACACGTTTAGATTTAAATGCTAATATGTTTCTATTGCATAGCATGGACCGAGAAATAAATATAAATCTAAAAGTCTTTAAAGATGAAACAAGTTCTTAGTGTTGAGTTGTAGGTTATTGTAATCAGCATATTGGTTTATAGATTCTTCAAAGCACTGGTTTTCTGCATTCTAGCTGGAGTCGTGTGGATTACTTGTGGATTATTGTGATGTTTTTATCAGCTGTTTGAACTCTCATTCTGACGGCACCCATTCACGCCAGAGGATCCACTGCAAGTGATGTAATGCTAAATTGCAATTTCTCCTAATCTGACGAAGAAACAAACTCCTCTACATCTTGGCTGGCCTGAGGGTGACAAAATTTTCATTTTTGGGTGAACTATTCCTTTTAAGAATGATACTGCTGCATTGGTTTCAGTGATATCACTAACATATTCAGAACAAATATTTTGTAGTTAACCTGTCTCTTTTGGAGGCTTCCTCAATTACAAGGCCTGCATGGGCAACATTCCTGCTTGTCCCGCTGTCCGCACCCCTAAAGACGACTTTGCTGCTTTGTTGCCTGTCAGAAAAATGTTGTATCTACATTGCTCTGACATACAAGACCTTCCGGTTGCATTTACAGAAAGGGTCTTTAATAGCTTCTGCCCTTATGTCACACGGCTGTGTGTGTGTGTGTGTGTGTGCCATCTCTCAGCCTGTGAGCCTCTGACAGCACTGTGGTTAGATAGGTGGAGTGTTTGTACTGCAGATGTTATTGGGCCTGGAAAATAAACCTCCCTCTCCATTCCTCCATTTCATCCAAAAGCCAAAGGCGGATTCTAATTAGGGCCATGACAGATGTGTCCTGGGATAGCGCTGTTTACACATGAGAAAGTGATGTTCCTCTCTCTCTCTCTCTCTCTCTCTCTCTCTCTCTCTCTCTCTCTCTCTCTCTCTCTCTCTCTCTCTCCCTCTCTTCATTTCCATTTCTGCTCTTGCTACTACTGAGGGAGACTTTAACAAGAAGCAACTCTATTCCTAAACAGCATCTGCAAGTACTGTCAACCAATCCAATATCATTAATCCTTCCTAGGTTGCAGGTTATGCTCAACCTTAATGATTTGTGAGCAAGTTTCTAACTCTGGCTCTTTGACTGTCCTTTTCTATTTCAGTGCAGTCCTTATTGCCCTTTCAACACATGTTCCTTTGCTTCACTCAGTAAGTGCAAAGCAAGAAGACAGACCCCTTCCGTTCATGTTGCATTTCTTACAGAATAATTAAAATGTGCAAGAGGAGTCTGAGTCTTTTGTGTGACAATGCTGAGAAACAAATGATAATTTATTTATAAGGAAAAAACAGGATTGGGAAAATAGTGCACACATTTCATTATTTATGAAATTTTTCAGGCAGGCTTAATTTATACAATCCTGTGATTTTTTTATATATATTTTTTTACTTCTTTAGCTATGCAGAGAATGTGAGGGAAGTGTTTTTGCATTACTAGATCTGTCAGAAAGATGGAAACTTGCAGATCCTCCCACACAATGCGGGAACAGCAAACACAATAATAAAAACAAAATGAGTCTCATTTGAGTGCGAATCTCAGTGAACCAACAGCCCCTCTAGCTTTGATGCTACAGCTGTATTAATCGCATTAAGAAAAGATGACGTCTAAATGTAATTGAAATGGGCCTTTGATTAAGATCTGCAACATTTCAGGATGGCCTGTTTGACTCCCTTTTTGCCGAACAAAGGAGATGTTTTTCTAGAACTTTTGTAAGATGCTTCCTTTTTTTTTCTTTTTTCTTTTTTTTGCAGATATCAATCTAGAAAACAGGTTGGCTGATGATTGATTTTTACAGAAGTATATATGGATTTGTAATTTTTTCCATTGTTAGAGAGAGAGAGAGAGATCAGAAAAAAGAAAGAAAGAACAACTTTAAACACTGCTAAACAAACATTTGGATGGATGGATGGATGGATGGACGGATGGAAGACACCAGACAGAAGAAGAAAAGATAAGAGATGTTTAAACTTGTAATCCATTGACCATACCGCTTCTGTTTCTGTTGGTGGTAGCAACCGAGTGGTATTGGGGTTACGGCCACTTCACTAACAAGCCCACACATACACATAGACACGCATATCACAATCTCATCCGGTCACTGGAGTGTGTTCCACAGACCTCTGTATCCCCTGGGCGTCCCCTCTGAATACCCCCCCACAAACCCCCCCCCCCCCCAAATCCCCATCAACCACCATCCACATTATCCACGACTGCCCTATTATCATGAGCTCCTGTGAATATAGTGCATTCTGGGTAAGAGGGCCCATAAAAGAATGATCAGGTGAGGCTTTCAGATGCAAGTCAGTGGTAAAGACTCTCTTTTTGTCGAACAAAATGGAAATGCGCAGACGAGCATCACACCTGTTGAAAGCTCTTGTGGTGCTCGCCGGTGCTCACATGCGGCATTATGTGCCTTATTATTTATACAGGGCTGACAGCTAATATTGCATGTGTCTCCACAGAGCACTCTCTGCCATCCTTGAAAGTCACAGGGAGAGACACCCAAAGTTGCACCGACAGGGGTTCGGCACTCACCGGGGACTTTCTGCTTTCTGAAGAATTCATAGCTCTGCACTATTGACATAATGCATTTGTGCTGCTGTCTGATAAGCATTCTTTTTCATCTCCCCTGTTCAACCCCTTCACTCCACATGGTATTATGGCCTAGCGCTTTCAGCTCTGCTCTGAATTTTTTAAGAGTACATTTAAAGAGCAGTTCCCATTCTTGAGAGTGCAAGAATGTCCATCCATCTTTTTTTTTTTTTTTTTTTTTTTTTTTAAGTGCTTGATATGAAAGAACAAATCCCATCCCGCACAGCTCTGTAAATATTTGGAGCTGCGCTGCTGTGTGTCTATGGGAAGTCTGTTCGGGGCAGTGTAGTCTTTAACCCTTCTCTTCGCAGCCCTCTGTGTCATCTTACTACAACCGTGTCAGCTTATTAGATAAAGAATAAATTATCGTATTCGACAGCTGTGAACTCGGGATTCGTGATACTTTCCAGCCAGCTGCAGGAAGCTGAGAGAAGGCCAGGAAAGGGTTAACGACATTGTTCATTCATCTGCAGCGAGTGACATTCTTTATGCTAGAGCGACCCCTGATTAGCGGTGAGCTTTAATGGCAACTAATTAGCCAACCTATTCAGCCCGGCGTAATGATCAAACGAGCTGTCACCGGGTACCTGATACAATGATTTGCTTCCTCACTCCAGATATGATATTTTATTCCCCTGCAATTATGCGTTCCCCGTCGCTCAATGTGTGTTTATTGCCTGAAGCACACATGTCAAATTAAAGAGCAGCTTATGCACCTGATATTTAATTATTGCCCACTGCACTACTGCGCACAATGGGGAAATGTCAAAGCGAGCAATTCACTTCAAGCAAGCAAGTGCTGTTTCACTCTGAAAGATGAAATATGCATTTTGAAGTTTTTTCCCCCTCCCTAAATCGCCTCTTTTAAATCTTTTTAAGGTTCACCAGTTTTAGTCTTCTCATAGGACAGTCACTCTATCTTCTGACGGCAAAAATTGCTTATTTTGTCTGCAAGCCTTTTTTGCTTGTTTGTTTTAGAATTTAGAAATTGGATTATAAAATTTTGCCGCCTTGTTTTCTCTTGTCAGTTAGAGAAAAAACACAGAAGTTTAACATGATTCATTTTATTCTGCTTAAGTCCTGATATGTAAACACCTAGTGTTGTTATGCTTTTAGTTTGTTCTTAGCATGTTCACTCACCTAAAATATAAGGCTGTTTCTTCGACTTCAGGCACATTAAAACTAACAGATTTCAGCCTGTCATAGGTCACGTTACAACTATCGTGAACACTTTTTATCATTCCTTCCATTTACTTTTGCTGCTTTTTAAAAGTATTGGTTTTATTGTTTTACCATTGTCCCAGACCCAGACTTTCAATCTTAAACTATGAAAATCCATCATATAAATATTTATTATTTATTTAAAAATCAAAAGTGAAAAACATCATAATTTTGTAAAAAATGTTATATCAGTGACGATGCACAGCATCATTTGCACCACGCCAAACGGTTATGCCCTTAATATACTTGTTTCTAAATTGTTTCTAGTACTTGTTTACCCAGAAGACAACAGTGCCAGTGAAGAACTTGAGAACAAATATGTTAACAAAAAACTTTCAACAATTTCAAGTATGACGTGTCAGTAGAATATTTTCTAGAAATGTTTCATTTCCAATTAAGTTATAGTTTTGGTAAATTATGCAAAAGGTGTTACAAATGTCATTTCAATCACAGAATCACGTTATTAAACTCAATACTCCATTTGAGATGTAGACTGTTGTTAGTGGACAAATTAAAGAGAATTAAAGATTTTCATAAGTCCCCATGCAGGGTCAAAAGAAACACCCATATACAGTTACCCAAATACATCTGGCTCAGTCCATGATTGACATTTTCTGGAGGCATGAATAGAATATTTGTTACAATAGAGATAGATAGAGATAGTCTTTCCTTCTTTATTTTTTAAAAAAGAGCACACATGTTTTTAATGTTACATGGTGGCAAAACTGTACTGTACGGAAAGCTGTAATTTAGAGTATAATTCATTTATTTTCCTGACCATGAATATTTTATTCATCCTGTCACTATAGAGATTCCCAAGCCCTCTGTCTTTCCCCTTGTGTTGACGTCGAAATTTATGAACGTGTAAAATGTGATTTTGATTATATTTCTGCACACTGCAGTGCTTGTCTCCTCCTTTCAGATCTAAATAGCTCCTTTTTAATTGACTTATTCTTCCCATTTATTAAAACATTATGTTGTGGTCGGCGTGTTTAATGCCTGTCTCTTCCTTTTTAAAGCTCCAGCAGTGTTTTACCAAACGTGTCTGTTTCCTAATTATACATTTCTTTAAAACAGATTGTCAGCTTGGATCAGTGACAGAAATCTTCTGGAATCTTTCTCCCTCTTTGTTTCTCTCTCACTATCTATCTATCTCTCTCTCTCTCTCTCTCTCTCTCTCTCTCCTCTTTCATCTCCTTCCTCCCTACCATAACATCTCTCTCACTCTCCCTCTCAGGCATCCTCATCCCTCTCCTTCCTCATCTCTCTCTCTCTCCGCTCCGCTCTCTCTCTCTCTCTCTTTCCGACATATCAAACAACATCGCATGTAATTCATGTATTTCATATGTACAATTTCTCCATATTAGGTTAATAGAGCGTAATTGGCTTTGCTGTGCCCGCAATATCCCACTCTCTTAGGAAGGCATATTTAATGTGTATTTTGCCCTCCCTGGCTTGTCTTGTTAGGGCTGATTGTTTGATTGTGTCTAACGGGCTGGCTCACCTCCACCTCAATTCAGCGCTACAAGCAATAAATACATATTTATTACTCCCTATTTCATTGCCCACGTACTTTTAAATGACTGAATTTATTCAGTCGCTTGACTGCTTTATGTAATCGAATGCTTTATGAATGCAGCAGATTAATTCATTAATTGCGACAGCCGTAATAAATTAGTGAAGGGATGTTCCTTTTATGATTGCCTTTAAAAGCCCCCTCATGTGTTCAAGCGGTGAGCGTCTCATTCTCTTCAGATGTCTGAAGAGAGCCAGGTTAGGGACCTGACACAACATTTGTGTTCGCATAGTTCCTTCAGTAAGTTTGAAAAAGGAAATCTTCACTGTTTCACAGGTTTCTATGCACATAAAGATTTTATCAGACGTATACTGGATGGAAAAGTTTATTTCAACTAAATGAATAGCTGATAAAAGATATGGGACAATGTAATTAGTTGCAAACTAAATTTTGACTGTTTCTGAATATCCACAGAGCTCAAGGAGAACCAGAATGCTCTCTTCCCGTGTATACACACACGCACACACAGCAGCCGGTCCTGCGAGCACCTGCTTACTAGATGTAGATATGGAATGCAGGTGGTGGAAGTTCGTTCACTGTGCCCTAGATACCAATATAACACAGATGTCATGGTGTTGTTCCAAAACCACAATCACAACATATGGTAATTGCTGCAGGATGAATTTGCTGGCCTTCTCTATAGCAAGGGGCTGATAAAATAAAGAAGTCAGCTACCGGTACTGCCCAGAGCGAGCGCCTGCCAAAACGACTCTATGAAATGTCGGTTACGTGAACACGGCGCCATCAGGTAAACCCATTAGCACTGCTGATAGCCGTAGCTATCCCAATGTCAAGTGTTTTGGGGGGCGAGTTATTCAGCAGCTGCGCTCTTCATAGGCGTTAGTGGATTGTTTGTAATTCTCTGAGTGCCCACACTGGACTTTCCTCCTTGGATGGGCCTCTCTGTGGTGTGAATTTTAATATGTAGTACACGGCCACTTGATCTGTTTACCTGAGGTCTTGAGGATCAGGACACAGGGAATGATGTCTGTGGTGGGTGGAAAAGTTATCAACGGTGAGTTATAGCGTGTATGTCTGTGTTTATGTGTGTGTGTGTAAGTATCCCCTCCTGAATGAGGAAAAAACAACCATACAGACATGTAATGACTTTATGATTGAATTCATAGTGCCAAAGAATGAAAAATGTGTTATGCGCTGAAATAGGATCATAAATATAAATGAAGCAGATATGTTCTCAATGAGCTGTGATTAGTTCACTGCATCCAGCTCTTGACTAAAAGTGTTTGTTGCATTGCCTAATATTTTGTTTAGGTGAGAAACTATTTGAATGTTGTGAAATCAGGAAGCGCTTGGGATATTTGCACGTTTTGACACATCTTGTTCTTGTATAGACTGTGAAAAAAACACTGGAGCACTTGTAAAAGATAAGGCAAAGAACTTAATTCACTTTTTTTGATTATTTTGTATTCAAATTAGTATTGGAAGTATCTAAAACTGCATCAAAGCCATTCTTACAGTTTTCTCCTCATCTTAATAACCAGCCTGATAACGTGACCTTGGCTTATTTAAATGAACAGAATTCATTGTAATGTTCAGTGTATCACAGTAACTTAAACACATCACATAAAACACATCTGCAGGATCAAGAAAATGTTATATATAGTTACAGTGCAGCATTGGTCTGATATAGGAAGTGACAGTTATATCAACTGATCCAAAACTCTTTGCACTGGCCCCAAACCATCAGGTCATCCTTGAGTGTTCTTGTGTAGTTAAAATACATATTGTCACAATTTCTCATCTGCGTTCAGGGATTCTCTAGTTATAGATGTAGAGAGGTTGTTGATTTTCTCAGCCTGGGTGGAAGCAGTGCGATTTTATTTCTGAACAGATGAATTCTGCCGTTATTCATCCTCTGAAATTGAAAATGAGTGCTGTTTTCTGCTTCTCTAGTCAGTAGTTTTGCAGCTCAGAGTACGAATGCACACACTCACGCACACACACTTACATTGTATTGAGAGCCTCAACTCAGTGCTCCCCTTCCAAGAGTCTGACTGGATTCTCAAAAAGGCTCTCTTGTGATTTTATGGCGCCACCATCTGGTCATCAGGGGCTCAGGTGAAAAAAAGAATTGGAAAATAAAATTTTTAAAGAACCCTGATTATAATTCCTCAACCAAACAGCAGAAACCATTGCAGTTTTCAAAAAACAACACTCGTCTTCTGGGTACATTTACTAACTAACTGGGCTTTTTGCACCTATTAAAAATAAACATTAGATACATAAAGTTCCCTTCAACTTCTTTTTACCATTTGCCTCAAGAAAAGTTTGGTATGGTGGATTAATTGCTTCTGTATTATTCTTATTTGTATTTGTTTCTGCTACATTAATATGTTAATATATATGATAATAAAATAGAACTATTGATAAAAACATCTGCTAAAATAATATATAAATGTAATTTCACTTTGCACAGTGTTAAGGGTAGACAATTGTTTTGTAAAAAACAAAGCATAAATAAAAGTATTATTCTGTTATGTTTTGATGTCTTTGAGCATTGGGGTTATCTCACTTAATAATTTCATAATTTGATCATTCCATTTCTCAAAGTCCTATTTGTGTATAAAAATAGCAATCGAGACTTTTTTAAGCTCATGTAAACCAGTGATTCAACTAATCCAACCGGCATCAACACATTAGAAATTTTATTACAGCACTAAGCGATTTCCATGTGTAAAATTATAACTGTCATTCATAGAGGTAGTTGACGAAAATCTTTTGTTAAATATGAAAATCATCATCGGCTTCAGAGATCCTCATCAATAATCATCATGATTCATAATGTTACTGAAGACAAGAGAAAAATGAATGTGGAGAAGTCATGCTTATTTTGTCTCAAATCCGACAGCTGCCTTTCTCGCTCTCATTTCAGCCGCAACTGAGGGATGTTCAAGGACTATTTGCAATTCCCCCTCTCTGAGACACTGTAAAGCTGAAGAACCACGCTTACGTGCATCTGCTGGCCTGGGAGTAATTGGCTTAATACACATATTGATCAGATGAGTATGAAAATGCCATCAAAATGTCAGTTGTTTAGTTTATTGATTAAGCCGTGAAGTCTTGGAACCATTTGAAGGAGGTCATGTTTCCCCGCTCTGCCACGGCTACATTGTTGGGTAAATAAAACCAGCTCTTAATGAAGGAGAACATAAATAAACATGATGCTGTGGAAGGAGAGCTCAGGTTGGCCTGTGTATTGACTGCATGAAATGAGATCGGTGAATGGACATGTTTGCTCATCAGCGAGTGTTAATTCTGAAGGGACAGCAGCCACGCTTAAGGATACAGAGGCTTGAATCACATAATAGGCAACAGGATCTTGTCTCAATGTGTATTAAAGTCTCCAGTCTCTCAATGACTTTCTCTCACTGCTCATGTCTCTTTCTCTTTTCAGCTTCAACACATACACAGGGGGATCAAGGTTAGCAGTGAAAAAGAGAATGAAAAAAAGTGAGAGAAATCGATTGATTTTGTTTCTGTCCAAAGGCCTCTTTTGTGATGCTCAAATTCCCTGGTTATGTTTTCTTTATCATGTTCCCAGGCAAACAAACTTCGAGGCTTAAGGGATGGTTGCCTCATTGTAGATAAATACATGCATTTCATGTATAGGTAATATTGAAACAAATTTTAAATTATGGCAACTTTTTTCAAACTTTTTGGGAAATTATAGGTTGAATGCTTAAACTGAGGCTCTCTTTTACATAATGAACTACATATGAATTACATAGTGAAAATTGACAGTGATGATGAATATAAAAGAAAAATTTAACTGGTAGAGGAAAAAAATAATTTTTATATTTAGCATTACATTTTGAATTGAAATGTGCTTTATGTGTGTAATAATTTAAGATTGCATTTCTTATGTCTTTTCCCTTCTGTGGTAAATTGCAATTGCTTAAAACTTTGTGTATTTGGGAGAACAGTTTAGACAAAGTTTTGGTGTTGCTCTGTGATGCATGTGTGTACAAAAGAGAGCAAGAGAGATACTGGGAAATCGTAGGTCTATTCAGTTTGCTAAAATTAAATCTAGACAGACTCGTGGTGGTTTGTACATGTGTCCTGCTAAGCATAAAATTGGAAGCGTACTTAACAGTGAGAGCTAAGAGATTCTCTGCTTGTCCTGCTTGTGTTTTCTCAGCTGAGTTTTAGTCGTGTTTAGTTTGAAGAGCTCTGGACACTTCCTTGACCATATGTTTGTCCTTCAGAGTGGGGGGGCCTCTCCTTTCCAGCACTCTTCAGGGCAGTGGGCTTAACGGGATAGTTCACCCAAAAATGAAATTTTTATTTTTATCTGCTTACCCCCGGGGCATCCAAGATGTAGGTGACTTTGTTTCTTCAGTAGAATACAAACAAAGATTTTTTTAACTCAAACCGTTGCAGTTTGTCAATCATATAATGGAAGTGAATGGGGATCAAAGCCTTGAGAGTCAAAAAACATACACAAACAAAACCAAATTAAACCCTGCGACTCGTGACAATACATTGATGTGTAAAGACACCATTGACACTCCTGTGGACCATTGACACCAATGGATTATTGACACTCCTAATTGAGATTGTAGATAGAGTGTCAATGGTCCATTTGAGAGATAGGTGGCGGTAATGCACTTATAAGTCCGATCCACCATAAAGGAAGAAGAAGACACTGAATGCGCTCAGGACAGTTTGGACATCTCGGTGAATCAGAGGTAAAAAACAATATAAATACTGTTCAGTTTCTTGCACAGACCGATCGTTTCGTGTCTTTACACATCAATGTATCGTCACCAGCCACGGTTTAATTTGGTTTTGTTTGTGTATATTTTTTTGACTCTCAAAGCCGTGATTCCTATTCACTTCCATTATATGACTGACAGACTGCAACGGTTTGAGTTGAAAATCTTCTTTTGTGTTTACTGAGAAACCAAGTCACCTTGGATGCCCTGGGGGTAAGCATCAAATTTTCATTTTTGGGTGAACTATACCTTTAATAAAAAAATGTGTTTGCTTTCATTTGACTGAAACGCATATAGATGCTTCTGTAAACCCAACAGCAACTGGACCTCGGTTACCTTGATGATTCAATCCTTCTGTAATGATAAATATATGTGCTCCAATTTTCCCACTTAAAATATAGTCTCAACACTCATTTTCTCCTCCCAGTCCACAAAAATGAAAATTTTCCTTCTAGGAAGCGGCCTTTGATGTGTAATATTCTGTTTGATTTGCACATTTTAAATTATGTGTGAATTATTTACACATGCTGTTATGATGTCTCCAGCAACAGTGTGTATATTGTTCCAGTGAGTTAAAGTTCACAGCATGCTTCTGAATCCTGACTTTGTTGCAAAGCAAGGTGCGGAATTGGCCAATGTCTCTTCCCTGGAGAAACAAATGGTTTTCAGCAAAAAGAAGCAGCAGATGTATCTCACATATGAGACTGTTAGACAGCAGTTCAAAATAAACTTTTTTTATTTTCTTTCTACAGTAACTTTAGATAAGCGCATCCGTTGTTCTATCTATCAGACCTGCAGCTATAGCACGATGCAAATAAATAAAGGGGTTGCCATTTACAGTAGAAATGAAAATTAATGCACCACAACTCATAAGGAATATTTGCTTGATTGTTAAATGTATTTTTTGACACTAACCATAACCTAATTCTGTCTTCACTTAAAGCAACAGCAAAAAATATGGTATTCTGTTGAGGAAAACATTTAGCCAGTTAGCTGACTAATGTTACATGTTAATAGTTAGAATTTGCGAGGGAGAACAAATGAAGTCACAAAGAAAGAATTTACATATTGATTCTAATCAAATAAATTTAGTGTGAACTTGTGTCAAAAGCTTTGTACACATGGATATTAAATAGGATATCAGACATATAGTGGGGGTCCAACAGCCTGGGACCACATTTAAATCTATAAATAAATAGAAGCTTTTAGGATTTTGAACAATTTAAAGCAAAGGAAAGTTGTGACGGAGTGAATAAGAACTATTTAACATTATGTAAGCAAATTTGTGAGATGTGTGAAATTTGTCTCTCTCTCTCAAAAAAAAAACAAGTTTGTGTGGGATTTGCACAAACGTGTGGAGTTCATGCAGCTCAATTCTGCTGCCACTAAAGCAAAGGACAAACCAAATATTTTCAAATTCATGTGCATTTTTGAATTCAGATTATGATGGTGTTAATATTGTTTTTAATTAAAAAAAATTATTAAATTCACAACATGCAAAATGGTACTGATTTCATACTATTAGACCCCACTGTATAATATGTATGCAGAGGAAACACGAACATATTGTCAGACTGCAACACACATCCTTTGTTTAAAGTTACAGTGTTGTTAAAGTGTTGCATATGTATCGATGAGCATGACTTACATATTCTCTCAAAGAACAGGTCAGTTAGTCTTGATTAAAAAATTGCATTTACACTTGATCTGTACTTTATATCGCTATTGTGTAGCACCCACATCAATTCTATTCTGGAGGATTCAGTCTCCTCTGAACACGTATTGCCAGATGGCTGTACTTTAATACATGCATTGTTTACAGCAGCAATGTGTTGTTTTGTTATTTAAAACGATTACATTTGACAATTAAAGATGACAATTAAAGTTGACAATCACTAGCGCAATGTCACAACTACAATAGTATAATGACACTCATAATGAGAATCTCAGATCGGTCTGCATCATGTCTCGTAACGCTCCCATGTGGATGTTTAGAGTGAGAGTCAGAAAAAAAACTAGAGTATCTGAGGGTGGCGGAGAAACAGTCAGATGAAATAATCATAGCCGTATGACACTGTGAGTGTGAAGTGGGAGGAAAGAGCCTGTCACCTCCTGCTGCTAGGCCTTTAATATTCACACAACCCCACCCGTCACATCCTCCCTTTAGGTGGGAAGAGATAGAACCACAGCAGTGCAGCACAGAAAGAGCACTAGTTCTTCTTTTCTTTAAGTCCAAAAAAGCAGAGAAAACATCTGTCTGTCTATCTAGCTACCAATCACTGGTAGTTGGATGATTGTCAACATGTTTCATACAATATTTCGCTCAGTCTGAAATCAAAACATTACTTTTTAATTGGCCATTTGTAAATGTTTTGATATCAGACTGTTCCCATAAGTACACAATTAAAGCTCTTTTCTCTAACGATCTAACTACATTAAAATGTATGTTGGGGGTCTCCTTTGTTGTTTGTGCTTTGTTCTATGCTACTATTACTAAAATCCCAAGACAAAAAGCACATTAACTGGAATTTAAATGAGCTTTGAATTCAATAGCTGCTACATTATTATAATACCACCCACCATTCAATGTTTTATTCTCTGCATAACTTGCTCTATAAATATGAGCTTTGAATTCTGCGGCAATATATGGAGACACCACCAGAGACCGAGATAGCATGGGAGTCAGTTGGGAAGTATTCAGTTTGCCCTTTATAAATGATGATATGCTCTTCCTCTTGGGGTCCGCCCTCTTACAATTTAGTAAATAAATAGCATTGTAATGTACAAGCATTCCCGGCCCATTCTTTTAGGTCAAATCTAAACTTCTCCATTAAGAGCAAAGTCTGTGAGCCTTTGAAGATAATTAGCAAATGCGGTGGAATGTCGGCAATGCTTGGCAGGTGCGTTTGATCAGTTCCATCAGACGAAATGAGTGCTGACAGGGGTGGGGTGATGGGGGAGGGGACGGAGAGGTTACAGGAAGAGGGGGAGAAGTGCACACTTTCCATTTAACACCAGCAAAATAGATAGATCTTGAAATTAGCATTTGACATTGTTTGAAATAAATGGCGTGATTGTTTTTTTTTCTTGTCTAATACTTGTCATTTTTTTTGTTGTGTTTACATATATTTTGATAAGCAAAATATTGCAGTCATGTCATTTATATACGGGTCAATAAATACTTAGTCTTTATGTTTTTGAAAGAAGTCTTTTACTTTTTGAACAAAAATACAGTAAAACAGTTTTTAAATATTATTACAATTTTAAATAGCTGTTTTCTACTTTAATATTTTCAAATGTCATTTATTCCTGTGATGGCACAGCTCATTTTTCAGGCAGTCATTCCTCCCCTTCCTTGGCACATGATCCTTTCAGAAATCATAATATGCTGCTTTGTGCTCAGAAACATTGCTTATCAATACTGACAACCAGGTGTGCTTCATATTTTTTATATTTAATTAAAATATTAAATTTAATTAGTTTAATTTAATTTGTATATTGTTTATTTTTTTAAACCTATACAGACTGTACTGTCACTTGAGCAAACACACACACACATACAGTATATACAGTATATATCTATATTCTATATTGAAATTAACTTTTTACATGATGGTGTATATATAAATGACATGACTACGATAAAAATTAAGTTAGCAAGATGTTGTTTCAGACAAATATTGAAGTTTTAGGTTTACCTAAAAAGTTCATCTTCTTATTTCCTCATATAAACATTGTGAAGCGATTTTTGTTCTCAGGCAAATCCATGAGAAAGTCATTAAAATATTCTCTTTAATTGTGATGGTCATTATCACCGCGCTGTTTACTGTCTGTAGGAAATGTTTGATCTATATGTTGTCCTAGATTTTTAAACAACAAAAGTTTTACATTTCATGACTATTAGAGAATCTGCGAGGTATGATTTGGCCCAATAGTTTGCGAATAGATCATTGGTGAATCGAGTCATTTTTCAGCAGTGACACAGATACACAATGGAGCCCAATTAAATGAGTTGCAATATGCGAGAGCTCATTTGAAGATGCCAAGAGCATAGTTTATATATAAATGCTAATATTTGAAAGTCAAATTAAAGCTGAAAGGGCCCATAATAACTGTTAATTAACTCTTGTTTTCTTTCTCGCACACCCCTCGACAAAGTTGAACCGATTGAAAGATTCACAAGGCTTCTCTTTAACATTTCGGACCACAAAGCTAAATTTCAAAGAGTCGGGCTCTGCCTTTGAAGTGGGTTATTCTCTGTAGATTAGATATTATTTTAAGATCCCTTTGTTTAAAAATTCATTTTTATTATCCCTGCATGAAATGCAGGGGCAATTCCCTACATAGCCGACCATCAGTGCAATTAACATCTTCGATCGAGACTGCATTCCTGATAATTAATACAGACTTTGGGGCTCCCTTGTGATCGCTCGCAGTGGTTTGATTCTTCTGCAGCAACCATTCATTTGCAGAATGAGATTCATCCTAATGAAAATGGAATGTGAAACTTTAATGAACATGACTGCCATGTCATAATAATAAAGACTTTGAAACAACACTGGCCTTCTACGCTGACTGACTGAACCCGTGTAGCTACATCGTGCCAATTAAGCATGATGATAAAAATGAACACTTGTGGGTGTTAGGCAAACATGTGGCCAGAACGAGGCTGTAAACAACTGTTTTGGAGGAGATTGTCATTACTGCTGTCTGCGTGCTGAGCAGACTGATGACGGTGGGTGTCTGTTTTTTTTTCTGAGAGCTGTTTGATCCATCAAACTCTTCTTGTTTTAATTAATGTTGCATTAATATGTATACTAAATACATGTAAGATGTTCACACTTGTGATTAGTGAAACACGTTTGCTTCTTTTACAGTCTTCTGAGATCAAAGTGGCAGAATTAACATTCTGTGTGCGCTTGATGGATTTGACAAAGTTTTCATGACTGATATTTCTCTTGCACTTCAACGTACTTTGGTAGAATGCACGTCGGAACACAACATGATAGTGCTTGTTTTATTGATCTTGCTGCAATGTCTTCTTTTTCGCACAACCCAACAGTCCCACACTTTTGGGCCTTGTCAGCTTTTGTGCTCTTGGTTTTGGATCTAAAAACAAGGGAAGTGTTTTAGAGGCAACCATTTAAAGCTCTGCCTCTGTGTGTAAATGCAGGGTAAGCCCACCCATGGGAGTCCTTTAAGTGTTTCGAGAACATCCTTGAACGTGGAGCTGTGTTTGATGAAGAAACAGAAGAGTCCAGAAGATCCAGAGCATAAACAAATCAACCTTTCCCAGAGGAGAACATCTCAGCTGCCTACAAAACACTGGTCCTGAGACAGTTTGAGCTGAATAGCATTGTAGTCTTTAACAGCTGCCAGAAAACTCCTCAAACTGTTTCAAGATCAGTCGAATGTGCATGGTGAGCCCACAGTCCCATGTTAGGGGTAAAGTCAGATATTTCAGCAAGGGAGAGCCACAGACACAACTAATATTCATCTGCACATCACTCAGATAAAAAGGTCCACTAGGCCCCAAAGGTTTTTTTTTTTTTTAGAATTTTAGAATTTTAGTTTGAAGCATCATTCTGCACAGAAGATGGTGTAAAATGGGGTAATAATGTGTTTTCTGTCTCCATAAAGACTTAATGACCACCAAGGATGATCGATTGCAGCAAGGATCCTGGGAGATGAACAAGAAAAACATCCAACCATATAGTGGTCTTATCAGCTATGATTTTGGTTTACATTTGCAACAGAGAACTTTCCGTTCTGTCAAAAATGTATTACTATAGTTATTGTTACTGACCACAGTATAATTAAGCAATTTTACATGAGCAAAATGGCATTACTGATGGAAAGTGTGGCAGTTGCGATTGTGATTTTGTTGCGATTGTGATTGTGTTTCTTATTGGCATCATTGGTTCTTTGAAGGACCTTTAACATGCATAAAACCTTTTCAATGAACAAAAGTTTCTGGAAAAAGTGGAAGCAGGTTCTTCAGATTAATATAGTGGTTTTCACACTAAAAACCAAAAATAGTTAGTCTATGGAATCACTGTGAAAAGCCCTTTTTATTTTTAAGAAATCAATATTGAGTAACTTACATTTTAGACACAATATTATTACCAATTACATGTAGTTTTGATCCGCCAACGAAAATGGTTCCAAACAAAATCAAAGCAATATCAAGCATTATGTGTTTCTCAGTGAAGACAAGGTGTTTTGTTCCTGATGAATCAGTGTTTCTGAACAAATCGATTTAATTAATGCCACTTTCCGCCCCCTATTGGAGTAATGATGTAACCTGCAAAAAGAGTGATGGAAAAATCCCAAATATATCAGAATCAGAGTGTTTGTTGTAGTTAGCATGGTATTTTATGTTTTTGTATGTATTTATTTTTTCTATACATGATCAGACAGCATCATAAAATTCATAAAATTAACAATATGAAGCAGTTCATTATTTATTAACAGCCTACATTGATGTTCATATATGGTGCATGGAGCATGGACAATTCCTAGTAAACTATACTATAGTACTATAGTTTTTAGGGGTTTTATTGCAATTAATTGCAATAAGATGAGCAGCATGGCAAATTTAGACCTTAAAAAGTTTTCATATACAATTTATAAATCATTTTATACAGGTAATAGTTATTCATATACAATAGATAAGTAGATTTTTAATTTTTAAGTTGCCTGTTAACCAGTAACCAGGAATCTTTTGATAAAAGTTCTCGGTGGGCCCTGTTTTTAAACATAACTAGATCATGTTGAGATATGTTCATTGATGGCTCCTACATACCAGATGTTGCTGTTCTATTGGAACAAAATTATAATATAACTTGAACATGTAATTTTCCTGTAATACCATATAAGAGTTCATCTGGAAACATAACCTGGGGAAAAAAATATATAATTTCCTTCACTCCGTGGAAACTGAAACTCTTTAATACAAAAATCCTGCAGTAGCTATATAGCTCACTCAACCAGAAATATATCCTTATGCTGAATAAATAAAAAGATGGCAGAAAGTTTGCTCCGCTGCAATTATACAAAGGCCCACGTATTGGAAAGTTTGAGTTGAGGACGATTCTAATAAATTCGAGCTTTAACACAGGGCATTTAATACCAGTGCTTCTTAATGGGGCCTTGGTGTTGAATTATCTATGGGGCCTCTGTGATTCTAGAAGAAGAAGGACCATCAAACCCCTGAACTTGAGAGCTCTGTCTTGTAATTGAATAATACATTACATGTGGCAATTATTTTCGTTAGAGCTAGACGGAGAAATCAATAACCAGGGGATCAGATCAGTGGCTGCTGTGCTCTTGTCTTTCCCCCCTTGTGGCCAATTACATCATCACAGCCCTAAAACACCTGCGCTGTGTCCAAGCCTTGACAGCGGATTCAGAGGAATGTCAAATGAACGCTGCCGTACTATAAGAAGTGAACAGGTGAAAAAGATTGTGCTTTTTGAATGGAGACGCATAAAGCTGTTTCATAGCACAGATTGCACATAAGTTACATAACCGATAGAGACATCAGACAAATTCAGGCTGAACGGGGGAGCTGTGTGTCTTTTTTGAGGTAATAGATGCTAGTTGCAAGGACCGACATGGAGTGATAAATTATACAAGTGTGCTTAGCTCCAGGCAGTATTCCCTACGACATACAGCTATTTGATAAAGTGGGATTAAGAAGGTCTTGTATAATGAACTACCGCCTTTATGTACACTGGGCATGTACACTGAACAAAATTATAAATGCAACACTTTTGTTTTTGCCCACATTTTTCATGAGCTGAACTCAAAGATCTAAGACTTTTTCTATGTACACAAAAGGCCTATTTCTCTCAAATATTGTTCACAAATCTGTCTAAATCTGTGTTAGTGAGCACTTCTCCTTTGCCGAGATAATCCATCCACCTCACAGGTGTGGCATATCAAGATGCTGATTAGACAGCATGATTATTGCACAGATGTGCCTTTGGCTGGCCACAATAAAAGGCCACTCTAAAATGTGCAGTTTTATCACAGCACAATGCCACAGATGTCGCATGTTTTGAGGGAGCATGCAATTGGCATGCTGACTGCTGGAATGTCCACCAGAGCTGTTGCCCGTGAATTGAATGTTAATTTCTCTACCATAAGCCGTCTCCAAAGGCGTTTCAGAGAATTTGGCAGTACATCCAACCGACCTCACAACCGCAGACCACGTGTAACCACACCAGCCCAGGACCTCCACTTCCAGCATCTTCACCTCCAAGATCGTCGGAGACCAGCCTTCCGGACAGCTGCTGCAACAATCGGTTTGCATAACCAAAGAATTTCTGCACAAACTGTCAGAAACCGTCTCAGGGAAGCTCATCTGCATGCTCGTCGTCCTCATCGGGGTCTCGACCTGACTGCAGTTCGTCGTCGTAACCGACTTGAGTGGGCAAATGCTCACATTCGATGGCGTCTGGCACTTTGGAGAGGTGTTCTCTTCACGGATGAATCCCGGTTTTCACTGTACAGGGCAGATGGCAGACAGCGTGTATGGCGTCGTGTGGGTGAGCTTTTTGCTGATGTCAACGTTGTGGATCGAGTTGCCCATGTTGGCGGTGGGGTTATGGTATGGGCAGGCGTATGTTATGGACAACGAACACAGGTGCATTTTATTGATGGCATTTTGAATGCACAGAGATACCGTGACGAGATCCTGAGGCCCATTGTTGTGCCATTCATCCGCGACCATCACCTCATGTTGCAGCATGATAATGCACGGCCCCATGTTGCAAGGATCTGTGCACAATTCCTGGAAGCTGAAAACATCCCAGTTCTTGCATGGCCAGCATACTCACCGGACATGTCACCCATTGAGCATGTTTGGGATGCTCTGCATCGGCGTATACGACAGTGTGTTCCAGTTCCTGCCAATATCCAGCAACTCGCACAGCCATTGAAGAGGAGTGGACCAACATTCCTCAGGCCACAATCAACAACCTGATCAACTCTATGCAAAGGAGATGTGTTGCACTGCGTGAGGCAAATGGTGGTCACACCAGATACTGACTGGTTTTCGGACCCCCCCCCCCCCCCCCCCCCCTGACCCCCAATACAGTAAAACTGCACATTTTAGAGTGGCCTTTTATTGTGGCCAGCCTAAGGCACACCTGTGCAATAATCATGCTGTCTAATCAGCATCTTGATATGCCACACCTGTGAGGTGGATGAATTATCTCGGCAAAGGAGAAGTGCTCACTAACACAGATTTAGACAGATTTGTGAACAATATTTGAGAGAAATAGGCCTTTTGTGTACATAGAAAAAGTCTTAGATCTTTGAGTTCAGCTCATGAAAAATGGGGGCAAAAACAAAAGTGTTGCGTTTATAATTTTGTTCAGTATAAACATCACAGCAGTCAAGTATCACTCAGCACAGTGGAGCGATTCTGTCCAGCCAGACAAAGACATGCAATTTACGGTTGTCTGGAATATTCATAGCCTTTAAAAAGGTGGATATCAGGTCTCATTAAATGCAGATGTAGCTTGTGGCTGAAGAGAACACTGGCTACATCAAAGGCTCTGTTACATGAATACTAATAAAGGTTTAGGCGACTGAGAGTCCACACAGCCATCAGCACCGTGTGCACTGTGCATTCATATTTTGACTAGTAGTAATATGTAGCATTAGTATTAAGTTCTCATGATTGAGCATTAGGTGTTCCTTCTTGCCACATTCATTTGACCATGTTTGATTTTACTCTTTATGGAAATCATTGCTTTAAAGAAAGAGTCCAGAATGTTGGCAATAAGATCAAGAGGGAAAAATGTTGTCAAGTTGAGCTGATCTTTTACTTCAGAATTAGTCTCTAGAGTACAGAGCTCCACACATGAGACACAGAAGAAAAACTAGATTGTGGCCACTAATTAAGAATTCATTCCCTCTACTTAATTTGTGGCCACATTTTATTTTTATTGTTTGCTGAGCTAGTTATATTGTGGCCATGTTGTACTAATTTGTTCCCTCAGTTTAATTACTTCTCACTATTATTAACTAGTTGCTTATTACTAGCATATTGGCTGTTTATTAGTACTTATAAAGCACATAAAAATGGCTTATTCTGCAAGACCATATTCTAGATCCCTTAACCCCAGCCAGTACCTAAACATAACTACTAAAAGCAACTACTTTACTATCAATAAGCAACAATTTAGGAGTTCATTGAGGGAAAACTCTTAGTTAATATGTGTTCCCTAATCAAAAGTGTTACCAAAAATTCATTTACTTACTCTCATGTTCCAAACCTGTGTGTCTTTCTTTTGTCCAGTAAACACAAAAACAAAACATTTCTCATACTTTTTTCCCATGCAATTACAATGAATGGAATGAACTAAAGCGTTTAAACTTTAAAAGCACCACAAAAGTGATTCATATACAACTTGTGCACTATATTTCAAGCCTTCTGAAGCTATATGATAGATTTGTGTGTGAAACAGACCTAAAGTCATTGTCATTCACTGATAAGCTTCCCCTCCAATAAGCTGTTCACATCTGTGACCAGATCATAGTCACTGAACTCGAGAGACAAATCAACTAATTCACTGCAATGATCCGACTCGTGAGTATGATCCATTCACAAATCAGGCATTGTGAACTTCCTCATGAACTTAAAGAAAAGCTATATAATAATAGACCAAAATAATGGTCAAAATTTTAGTCAATTCCTCACACAAAGCTATCTTATTGACTTCAAAAGATGTGATATTTGTCGAATCGATCACTTTTATGAAACAACAAAACTTCAGCCCACATTTCTTGTAACTATATTGAAATAGCGCATGGAATTATCCTCTTCAAATTTCCTCCTTGTGTGCACCATGAAAGAAGAAAAAAGTCTTTACTGAGAAGAAAACATTATTGGGTTTACCATGTTTTAACTAGTATTTAGAGCACAGGTCTCAGTGACTGGCCCTGTGCAAAGAGCTGCAGAGGAACACAAGAACAGAGACTCCATCCACACTGCAGGACAGAGAAATCTGCCCTCGACCAGAGTGTCAAACAGATGAGAGAAAAGGCCTCATGAAATAAAGATCCTTTTCTCAATCTCACCGTAGCATGGTGCCGAAGTACAGAGAAGACCGAAAGAGAGAAAGAAAGTGGCACTGGGGTGAGTTTTACAGAAGGTTAAAACATCCACGGGCTACTCCAATGAAGACATGCACAACTAAAGGAGCTCACATCAAAAGAAACCTGTGTTTTTTCTCCTATTCTGTGTGGTGCCTTTGCATATTTTATGAACAAAGGCTTTACAGGCCTGCTCTTCTCTCAGCTGATGTGTGAGCACATCTCTGTACAACTCTTCCTGAAATAAAAGGTCTCTTTTTTCATTTTGAACCCTGTGTCTCTAGAATCCCAATTGTTTAAGCAGCGGTGCGGAACTGTACTAGCAAGTGGACATCTCTACCCAGCCTGAAGGGCAGAAGACGAAAGAGTGGAGTCAGCTCTGGTATCTCCACATAAAAGACCCCAAATGACCTATAGTTGCAGGGCCTTTAAAGACACAGATGACAATCAAAAGGACAAATGTGACTGGCTGTGGCATGGGAGCATAACAGGCCCCACAGTTCTGTGAAGTCTTTGACCTGATAGTTCAAAGCGCGCAATGGACCTTTGGACCTCCCTCAGAGAGCCCCAGACAAAAGGCTTTGTTCATACTCGAGCAAAAAACACCAGCATTGTTCCCTTTGAGCCAAGCAGCACCTGTAGAAAGTGGAGAAGCCATGCTGACAGCCGGAAGAACAGGGCCACAAAGCGACATTTCATCTGGTGGGATGTGAAATTACATTTCAGAGCTTCCTGACAGATGCATATTTTCTTCTTTTCTGTAAATGGTTCTGTGAGAGCCCAGCAGTTGAGCAGTTGTTGCTCTCAAAGAGTGAGGGATGTGTTGTTTTTGTAAATGATGAGATGTATTTTCTGTACTCCCTCTCTGCTCTTCATATATGTTCAGGATCATATATTCCCTTGAGGGTTAGCTTGACGGCATGAGATTAGGAAACATAAAAACATCAATTATCTTGAAAATAAAGAAATTTGTCTACAGAAAAGTTAGTCATTGGTCTAGTTTGACATCTCTGGTGATGGATATTAATTCTGGGATCTGTCAAAGGAAATGTAAATGTCAATTTATCAAAATACATGTCAAAATAAAAACCATTAATAGTTGATCATCAGGTCCTAAGAAACATTCCCGTTCCTATTTGTGCACCATTAAAATAGCTATATATATTATATATAATATCAATTAAAACCATAGTTGGTATTCGAAATTATACTTTGATTACAAAAAGGGATTATTAGATTATTACATTATTAAAACTCATTAAAATTGAGTCTGAAGAAATATTCTGAAACACAATATATGGATCACCAGTAATTAATCGCAGGGTCCTAAGGAGTGCTCTGTTGCTTGCATTATGTGCAAATCATCAAAGACATAAAACTGAGTTAATAACAAGTTTAAAATAAACTACTCAATATTATATACATACGATAAGCTTTATTTACATATGTCAACTTATACATTTTATACAATTGAGTATTACTTTAAAATATGTTTTTATTTTCTTTTAAAAAAGTTTTTAGAATTTATTAGAATGTACTCGAAACACTTTTTTTTTTACATATATATAGAATTCTAGTGATCGTTGATAATCAGGTTGTAAGGAGAGTTGTCCTGTTGTTTGTATTTATGTCAAAATTATACATAAATTATCGATATAAAGACATTAAAGTAGCTATTAAAGATTAATACTAAAAACTTCAAGTCACTGTATAGATGATATCAATAATATAAAATTGTAAATGTTATAATGTTTATCAATCAATTAATTATAATGTATAGTGAATGTGTTATACAGTGGGGAAAAAAAGTATGTAGTCAGCCACCAATTGTGCAAGTTCACCCACATAAAAAGATGAGAGAGGCCTATAATTTTCAACATAGGTATACCCAACTATGTAGACAAAATTTAAAAAAATCCAGAAAATCAATTGTAGGATTTTTAAAGAATTAATTTGCAAGTTATGGTGGAAAATAAGTATTTGGTCAATAACAAAGTTTCTTCTCAATACTTTGTTATGTACCCTTTTTTGGCAATGACAGAGGTCAAATGTTTTTTCTGTAAGTCTTCACAAGGTTTTTCACACACTGTTGCTGGTATTTTTGCCCATTCCTCCATGCAGATCTCCTCTAGAGCAGTAATGTTTTTGGGGCGGTCGCTGGCAACACGGATTTTCAACTCCCTCCAAGATTTTCTATGGGGTTGAGATCTGAATACTGGCTAGGCCACTCCAGGACCTTGAAAAGCTTCTTACGAAGCCACTCCTTCGTTGCCTGGGTGGTGTGTTTGGGATCATTGTCATGCTGAAAGGCCTAGCCACGTTTCATCTTCAATGCCCTTTCTGATGGAAGGAGGTTTTCACTCAAATCTCACGATACATGGCCCCATTCATTCTTTCGTTTACACGATCAGTCGTCCTGGTCCCTTTGCAGACAAACAGCCCCAAAGCATGATATTTCCACACCCATGCTTCACAGTAGGTATAGTGTTCTTTGGATGCAACTCAGCATTACTGCTCCTCCAACACACCAGTTAGTTGTACAAAAAGTTCTATTTGGTTTCATTCTGACCATATGACATTCCCTCCCATCCCTTCTGTCTCATCCAAATCTTCTCTAGCAAACTTCAACGGGCCGGACATGTAACTGCTTAAGCAGGACCGGCTACCACTGCAGGATTGAGGTCCTGGCGCGCAGTTGTTACTGATGGTCGCCTTGTGTTCGTTGGTCCCAGCTCTCTGCGGTCATTCACTGTCCCCCCGTGTGGTTCTGGGATTTTTGCTCACAGTTCTTGTGATCATTTTGACCCCACAGGGTGATATCTTGCGTGGAGCCCCAGATCGAGGGCGATTATCAGTGGTCTTGTATGTCTTCCATTTTCTAATAATTGCTGCCACAGTTGATTTCTTCACACCAAGCTGCTTAACTATTGCAGATTCAGTCTTCCCAGCCTGGTGGAGGTCTACAATTTTGTTTCTGGTGTCCTTTGACAGCTCTTTGGTCTTGGCCATTGGTGGAGTTTGGAGTGTGACTGTTTGAGGTTGTGGACAGGTGTCTTTTATTCTGATAACGAGTTCAAACAGATGCCAATAATACAGGTAACCAGTGGAGGACAGAGGAGCCTCTTACAGAAGAAGTTACAGGTCTGTGAGAGCAAAGAAATCTTGCTTGTTTGTAGGTGACAAAATACTTATTTTACAGAGGAATTTAACAATTAATTCTTTAAAAATCCTACAATGTGATTTTCTGGATTTTTTCTCATTTTGTCTCTCATATTTTAGGTATACCTATGATGAAAATTACATTCCTCTCTCATCTTTTTAAGTGGGAGAACTTGCACAATTGGTGGCTGACTAAATACTTTTTTGCCCCACTGTATATATATATATATTACATTTATATTTAATATTTTATAAAATATGTATGAAAATATATAATAAAACAATATCTAACACCAAGTAGTTGACAGTTGATGATCATGTCCTTAAAAAAGTTCTTTGTTGTTTGTATTCTCGCGCAGGTGTTCTGGAAAAAAATCAGTCTGTTTAAACTCCACGCCTGCTGATCACATAAGCTAATATTGTTCAAACCGGAGCCCATGGCCACCTTTTCCTTAAACATATCCTATAGCGTTGATTGGACCTACAGTTCTTAGAACAAGTAATGCTTTGTGAGAGGGCATACAAACATAGCTCTGTGTCTGTAGTGACAGTGTGGAGAGGAATTGAAATTCCTGCTGTAACAGGTTGAGGTGGCTCTGCTAGCCCCTGGTGCTAGTTAGCCATGTCAGAGGAGAGCTGCTAGTCTGAGTGTTCTTCATGCAATGCTGCCCCTGTCTCTCCAGAGACAGTGGGGGTTTGATGTTAAAAGTGTGGCTGGAAGACAATACTGAGTGCATGTGATCTTTTCGGCTCTTTGGTGTATCGTAGGCTGAGGGAAGGTGAGTCAGGCAGGACTCGTCACTAATGATCTTCCACGAGAACTGCTGTAAAAAATGTTGTAGGCTACTACAAACTTTTCCTTGAGCCCAAGAAGCACGATTTTCTCTGATCAAATATGTATTCATTACATAGTCAATTTCAGCCTTATCTCTAGAGCCTGTCCACTTTATGATCAGTAAGCTGTGTCAACATTAGCCCTTGTACAGGGCCTTATCAGAAAACTCAACTCAGCCTTAATATATAGATCTGATTACAAGACACTTGCTCCCACAGACCACTGGTCAAAGCAGCACAATCAACTCTTTATCAACGCAGACATCAATGATGCATGGATCTAATGATACAGAGACAGGACTATTAGAAACTTGCCTCTTTAGGAAAATAAGGAGACCTTCTTTAGGTGGTGCTGCAGGTCCTTACAATTTTTCAGTTATTTCAGTCACAAAGCGATATTGAATGTGCTTATATCAGCCATGAGCTGATATGTAGCACTTTATATGTAATAAGGAATATTTACTGTTAATACAATGTAGATATTTTTTTCTTGATAAAGCTGACACCGTATTACCTCAAGATATATGGGGAAAAAAATACATTTACAGAATTGTACAAAAAAATCTCATTTTAAAGAAGTGAACCCTTGAATGAAAAGTAATTTGTCAGTAGAATATTATCTTAAAATATCATATGATAAATGAAAGTTGATATTTGCAGAAATACCATGTGGGTTGCAGGCTTCGTATTTTTCTCAGGGGAGAGGGGGAAAAGGGGGGAGAAAAGTAGGGGAAGAAAAAGGGGGGGGAGGGAAGTAGCGGGCGGGGGGGGGGCGTGGGTGGCAACAAAATAGAGAGATAGGTTGGTAGGGGGTGGTGGGATTGAGAATTGCACGCTTTCGTGTCTTGGTATATAACGCTACGTTGGGAGTAAAATAATTGTATGAATAGGAGGCAAAAAACATAATTCAACTCTATCCTTTTTTCTACATAATTATATCCCAACATATATATATACAAGATAAAACAATGCAATTTATTAACCCAAAACATTTCAAATATATATGTTTTTAAAATACAAAAAAATAAATAATAGATTCAATGACCAAAAAACTGTTCTGGCTAATGGCAAAAAAAAAAAAAAAAAAAAAAAAAAAAAAACAAAAAAAAAAAAAAAATAAAAAAAAAAAAAAAAAAAAAAAAAAAAAAAAGAATCCAGATTGTAGAACAGTTGGACACATCTGTCTTGTAAGGAATTTTACATAATATAACCAATATTCAGTAAATGTAATGTGAACTAATAAAAAAAAAAATAGCTTTATTTGAGAGAACAAACGCTCAAGGAAAACCTTCCAGGCAGAGTGGAGAACAAATGCAGTATTACCAAAGTCCCTTTAGTCTTTGGTATTAATAAGAGTCAATATTTTCTAGCATAAAAATGGATCTTTACTACCATCTAGAGGAAATGTTTTGCATCACCGGTAAGATGGTAGATATTAGGTATGAACAACAGTTGGTATTGTTCTTTTTTCACATAGAAAGAAAATATAGAGTTTTTTTTTAAAGAAGAAAATAGGATTCTTTAGGCAAAATTAAATAAAACATAACATAATTAACCATGTGAACCATTTCCGTTCGGGGGAATAAAATGACAGCATATGAAACATCAGGGGCGACTCTATAAAATCTATATTTATTGGTTGAATCTTGTCTAAATTTATGTGGGTAATTGTTCACTTGTTCATGCAATAGTTATAGGCTAATAAAATAATTTCCTCAAAGTCTGCTCTCTCTGTTTGAATATGAGTAGGCCTATACCGTTTAGAGTAGAAACAATCTGCTTCTGTGAAGTACTTCTGTTCCCGTACTGATGCTGCGATAATCATTATTAGACGGTGAGCCCTCTACTGCGATTAAACAATAATCGGTAGATTCTGATTCAGCCGCACGGTGGTGCTGTTGCACAAAAAGAAATGTGAAAACAGTGGGGAAATCAAATAATCTGCAGAGTGGGTTGTTTCGCGATTTTTTATTTATTTTTTGGTCTGTACTCTTTCTAGAAAATGCCAAACAAAATAGAAATCGTTTATTTAAAATATACCAGCTCGGGACATCATCATTATAGTGTACATAACTTTTTTCTAATTGGCAGTTTTAGCTGGGTTTCGTAAGACTGCAGTAAATGGCCGGTTTTAAAAAGGAGACCAAATTAAATCAACATTAAGTGTGCTATCTGTCTATTGAATTTCTTTCAGATTTTGTAAGTAGGCTATGAGTTGTTTGTTTAGTGAGTTTTCTGGGCGCTAGAAGATATATTGCATTACATACAGTATATTGATTAAAAATAATCACCATATGCAGACTTAGGCCTAAATCCTTAAAGTAACATTTTGACATATCTAAAATATTTTTAAGTAACATTTAAGTTACTTTTTTTACTAAATGGTTTAACATATGTACAAATGCAAAATATGCCATAATTTAAAGCTCAATAGCATTTTAGCAGAAAGACGTACAGTAATAAAACCAACTGTAAAGTGTTCATCTAGATTTCAAGTATAATGCACACCTTTTACATTTTTTATATTTATTCAAATAAACTGTAAATCATATGTAAAATTTGCTATTTTTCACTACTGAATGGGCTCAAATGCAAAATATGCCATAATTTAAAGCTCAATAGCATTAGCAAAAACATCTTTTACATTTTGATATTTATTCAAATAAAATGTCAAATAATATCTACACTGTAAACAACTTCTTGGAGAAATTACAGTAACTACCTGGCAACAGTTCACTATAACTTATTATAATTATATTTTTTACTAAAAATACTGTTTATTTTACCATGTCATTTAACTTCATGTAAAATTAATAACAATTTAATATTCTTTAACTGTAAATATTTTATTATTGTATTAGTTTTTGGTCTTTTCTTAAGTAATGCATTGTAAAATATTAGAATATTTACTGTTATACTAAAATGTACCGTATTTGATTTGGTTCTCTTTTTTGTTACTGTAAAAATAGCATATGATTTACAGTTTATTTTAATAAATATCAAAAATGTAAAAGGTGTGCATTATAGTTGACACCTAGATGAACACTTTACAGTTGTTTTTATGACTGTAAGTCATTCTGCTCAAATACTACTGAGCTTTACATTTGCGTTTGAGCCCATTCGGTTGTGAAAAAGTAGCATTTTTTACATATGATTTACAGTAGATTTTAATAAATATCAAAAATGTAAAAAGGTGTGCATTATAGTTGACACCTAGATGAACAGTTTACAGTTGTTTTTAATGACTGTTAGTCATTCTTCTCAAATGCTATTGAGCTTTAAATTTGCGTTTGAGCCAACGTCAAGCCAAATTTATGCCAGTACCGGTACATTCAAAATTTAATCTGCATTGTAATTTGATGAGTTAGTGTGGGAGCGCATATATATTCAAAATTCATTGGCCATTTTCCTCCTTTACCAAACTGACAGCCGTTGTGGTGAGGTTTTTTTGGTCATTGTACCCTACCATGACAACCTGACGGAACACATTCAGGAAGAGATGGGTACGAAACCATCTGTCATTTTTTGGGTCGAAATGTATGGGGTTTTTTTTGGAAACTTTTGAAAGTCATTGACATTTGCCATCCTCTTAAATGTAGTGCGAATCATGCTCAGAGAAGCATAATGCTTTAAAAGATATTCATTATTGATCTGACAATGCAGGCTGCTCTTTATGCCTGCTTCCATATGGTCAGTCCACTTGGTCCTACATGTGTCTCTAATGCAAGTGCACACTATTGATCTTGGGATGGATGGATGGCGTAAATGACGACCAGGGAAGACGCTTAGCAAATATATAGTGGAAACACTGGTGAGCAAATGGCTTGTGAGTCTTCAGGCTCATATCAGATAAAGTGCACTGTTGTCCACAGAGTGACAGCAGTTTTTGTACAAAAATGTGAAGACACTATGGATTTGTCCCTTTTTTGTATTATTAGCTGTTGGGAAAAGTATGTGAGCCTTTTGGATTTACCTGGAGGGATTTTTGTAAGCAGCAAAAAGAGTGTGCACAGTTGGAAATCAATGTTAATCAATAATACATTTTCATGTCTTTATTGGACACACCATGTAAACATTCACAGTGTTGGGTGAAAAAAGTATGTGAATCCCTTGATTTTTGACTAAGCAGTCATCTAACTTGGAGGCCAATCAGTGAGATGCGATTGAAGGGGTTGGTTAGAGCTCCCCTCCACAACACAACATTCCAAAACATAACTGGCAAATGTTCTGTGGATGAAACTAAAGTGGAGCCCATTAAAACTCAACAGAAGTTGCAACTAAGATTTTTGTAAAGAATGGTACAAAATTCCTTTTGACCTTTGTGCAATTACAAGAAATGTTTGAGACTGTTGCCAAATGAAGGTGTTTCCATCCTGTACTATGAATTTTTAATAAATAAAAAAGTATAATATTCTCAGTTACTTAAGTGTCCAACATTCTAATCATTATGATTTAGAGATGGCTTTACACACACAAAGGTTAAACAATTACTTCTTCCCCCTGAGCACTTTCTCAGTTTCAGCTGATGTCTTTGAAAATGATCACAGTTTTTCTAGGTGAGGATTTATCTCTCTTGGCTGAGTAGTTTTACAGCAAGAACGCGTCATTAATATTGGAATTTTGATAAGAAATTCAGGTTTTGATTAGATGCTTCCTGCGCTCACAAGCAAATTATGATCGCGGCTTACGCTTTGCTCATTCATCTCAATGTAACCTCAATTTCACGGATTATTGATATGCAAACTCTTTTCAACAAGGAATAAAGTGGGCGTCAGTTCACCGATTTCATGGCTCAAGATTTCAACCATGCATAACTGCCAAAGTGAAAGCAACGAAACAATATGCAGATTGGCTCATGTAACCGAATATTTTTTATGTCTTATTAATAAATTCAGCTGCCTTCATTTTGTGGTCATTTGTGTAAAGCATAGTCATTTCTATTCCCGACCTTTGACAATAGTTAAAAGTAAAAACGTATTCAAATTGCGAACTGATATGAATGGAAATATAGGAATTATATAAAATTATGTTAAATTAAACTGTAGCTTTTTCTTTTCCTTTACAATCCAGTCCAGCTCATCATAATTTTCATCTAAATAAATGAATAAATCAATTTAATTAATGAGAATTTAGCATCACAGCACAGGTGTGAAGATGTCAGAGTAGTCATTAAAGAAACAGATTATTAATTTAAAAGCCGGCTATTCATTTGTATTGTTCGATCGAGGTAGAATAGGATCTCCTATGAGAATGCAGACAACCATCTTTTACCTGGTTTGGGGCCAAAATGGCCATTTCATCTTCCATAAACAGAGTCCACAAGAGAGTGATGTGGAAAGAATTGATTTTTTTTTTCTTTAGGCTTTTTGTGTTCCACTGAAGGTGAGAGGCTTGGTAAATATCATGTTTTTATATTCTGCCATTGATCTCATTAGCGGATGTGCGTCACTTTGCCTTCAATCAAAGCAGTTGCTTTTTACAGTAAAGCGCATCCAGTAGTGACAACACACAGAACCACCCCGTACAGCTCTCCGTAATGAAAATTATTCAGCTGAGATCACCTATGCAGAAAAAAATCAATTAATGTAAACCCTTATTTAAAAATACTTATTAAAAATAATGAAAAGATATAAGCATCATCATAAACTGTAAAATTTTTTTTACATTTAATTCAATGTCACTTGACGTTTCTTGTTTATGAGATTTACTTGCAATTTCTGGAAAATTGTTTCTATATTTTTTTTTTTTCAGTGTACAATATGTTGATGTTTGTTCTGTTATTTAAGGAGGCCACATAATATATGTTGAATTGTTTTGACAGTAAACAGTAATTAAGTGGCTAGTTGATGGTGCAGGATACTTTCTTGCTTCATTCTAGAAATGTAGTCCTTCATTTGTAGACTGCTTAGCATTTTAGCCAGCATGTTTAAACAGTATTTGTCATAGGTGAAGTGACTGGCTGACTGCCATACAGTTACTAATCCAGACGCCAAAGCACTGGCTGCTTTATTTAGCTCCATGTGTTGATGTATTTCATTTAGATCAGTCTATTTCTTTGAAGTTGGATGTACAGCGCGGGAGGCTTGTAATCAATTTACTTAATGACGTCTTACTGTAGCAAAATCATCGCACTTCCGTACTCAATTATGCAGCTCAATTAGCAAATACCTGCAGAGTTTTTTTTATGATTGATTCTTAAACATCAAAAATAACTGTCCATCTGTTTTCATGGTAACACTTTACAATAAGGTTCATTAGTTAAACATTAGTTAATGTATAAACTAACATGAACTAACCATGAGCAATACATTTGTTACTGTATTTACTCATATTCACTAACGTTAGTTAATAAAGATACAGATGTTCATTGTTAGTTCATGTTAGTTCACAGTGCATTAACTAATGTTAATAAGATTTTAATAATGTATTAGTAAATGTTGAAATTAACATGAACAAAGATTAATAAATGCTGTATAAGTGCATTTCATTATTACTTCATGTTAACTAATGTAGTTAACTAATGAACCTTATTGTAAAGTGTTACCGTTTTCATTGCTGATAAAAGACTGTTACTTAAAGCAATAAAAGGAATACATCTAATTGAATGCCAAGAGCGTTTAGTTACCAATTCTTATGTTATGCAATTGTTGCATTTCCTTCTTTGTTTGCTTTGTGAAATATGTCAGAAGTAATTACAATTAAAATTGTGCAGTGATAGGAGTAATGTAATGTAAAAGTTTGCAGATAAAGATGAATTGGCTGGCTGGCTCTCAGAGAAACGCTGCCTCTCAGAGGCACGAGAAATTACAATCTCTCCTTATTAGCAGAGAGGAATGGGCCGGGCAGCAGAGCCACTGCAATATGAAATGACTCACTACTACAATGAGGGCACAGAGGTTAATTAACAAAGCATCTAACTGGATGGGATCCATTTGAACTGTGTGAGGACACAAGAAAGCACTTGCCGTCAGGATTGTTGAGAAGGTTGTGATGGGAAACGTGCATGAGTGGTTTTAGTGATTAGAACGAGCTCATTTATGAGATTATATGAATGAAAATGAATCATTCACATTGTGGTCTTTTATTATCATTTAGAAGCGTATAACATGTTATTGGGTAAATGATGAAATATATTAAATGTTTCATTTGCTCAAATAGTTGTATGGTGTATGTATCACTCCTGCATACGAGATCAGAAAGATTTCATAAGACTTTGTTTAATAAGACCTCAATGGCATCAGTGAATATAAAGATCAGTTCACCTTAATAAGGAATAACTGGTCTCTCTGCTCCCTCTAAATGACACCAAAAAAGGCAATTTTACTTGCTGTAAACAAGTTCCCATGGAGGAGGATGCACTGTTGGGAGACCAGCATGACAGTTAGCCATTGAAAAACACAATCATGACAAACGGCTCCCAAAAGGGTTTATGCAGAATGACTTCTGTCACTGTAATATGCACAGAGGACCAAATAAGAAGAAATAAAGCATGTCTTTGTGGCTACAAAACACAATGCAATGATTCATACTCCATTTTTTTTTCTAAACATTACTACTATCAGATATAGAAATAAGATTCTTAAATATATATATTATTTTTTTTTTTCTTCTGTTTGTTTTCAGTCGGATATTGTGTTTTCATGAATGAATTATACATTATGCGTTGGTTTAAAAACTAGACTTCTTAATTTTGGCACTTCTACTATTTCAGTGCTCCATGGGACATTATGACCTGTATTACAGAACAACTGGACAATCACAAATGTAGAATAATGTTGAACCTTGTGATCATCATTTAATTCTGATTATTGTATCAGAAATGCAAGATCGACCATGACATGAGGGGGCATGAGTACGGCAGACCAATTACTAAAACAACCAATCAGTCAATAAATCAAGTACCCCAAACCTTATGTATCTAAAATACATTTTAATCTTGCTCAAATTCACAATTGTTACAATTTGTAATTCAGTGGTAGTACCTCCCTCCTTTAATTCAAACATACTGTACAACAGCGGCATGTAAAGTGTGTTACATCAAGGCACAAGACACATCCATATTCAGGGAAGCCTTTTTATGAGGCACTGCTTTAATATGATCCCCAAAATACCGTAATGTGCTGAGACACGTCAAAGAAACATGGGCCAAACCAGACTGTACATACTGAGTGTGCTCTCTGCTGAGAGGAAAGAATGAAGCAATGCTCTTCCTCTGATCCAAATGAGTAGAAAAATGATGGTTATTGATCACTGTTTTTTCTTTTCTTTTTCTTTTTTTTTTAAACTTATGTTGCTTCATGGAAGAGCCAAAAAAAAGAGCAGTTATAATGTCTGGCTGGATGGAAACTATCAGTGCTATCAACTGGAGTCCATTCAGATGAAAGTGAGGAGTTTCCATTCCCAGGGGTCATAATGTGGACATGATGCTTTCTCTTTTATTGACAGCAATCAAAGAAGAACTGTGGACGTGTAGACTGGTGTCCTGTCGAAATATGTTATTTAGGATGTTATCGTCATTGTATATGGCACCAGCAACATATTAAGAGTCCAGTTATTAAAAAGGCTTTTTTTTTCTTTTTTTTGCATTTATCAAAATTCATACTGTAACTGTAATATCAACACAATAATAGGAGGGAAGTTTATATGAATAAATGTGCAAAAGTTGAAATCAATAAATATGCAAAAGTGAATTTTTCCTCTTATTTACATAAAAGATAGGTCCACTTATATATATATATATATATTAGATTTAGTTATATCTAACGGTATAAAGTGCAAAATCCTAAATATTTAGTAATATCATAAATGGTTTGTTTTAAACTTTTCAAAAATCTACTACCTTCTGTTTATTTACAGGTTTAAATTTTTTTATCTTAATTTTCTTTTCTTCAGTGTGGACACCTTAGAACCTCACTGTATCTGTTCTTGGTGCTGCTGCCTCAGTATAATTATCGCATAATCAATTTTGGCACGTGAACATAAATGTAATCATATTCTGTGATATCATCATTCTAACATAAAACACAATAATTCTGACAATTGTCATGACCAGATTAGCTGGATTGCGGTTCACATAAAATTAATGAGATGACTCTGACTCTTAAAAAGAGACGAGGGGCTTCGGAACACTATTCACATACCATTTCAGTAAGACCCTTTCTGTTGACTACTCCTGACTGAGCCTCCTTCGTCTGCCGAACGCCTGGGAACCCACGTTAGTGGGGACAAATTTGCTGCTTCCAATTCCCCCCGAGCGGCTCAGGAAGTCTGCCAGGCGATGGGTCACACATGTGGCCGTGTTACAAGCTCTCTTCTGTGTCGTAACACTAGAGGGGGGAAAATATTGGGAATTGAAATATTAATTGAAGCAATAAATGCAACATATTAAAATTAAGAATTTGAAATGTAGAAAATGAATGTATTAAATATATTTGACAAAAATGAAAAATGGCTGCAGTAATGTATCTTACCTAAAATGGGTACTTATGCCTGATTGCGTTATTTTTTATTAAATTAAAAATGGTTGTTCATTTCTGAGCTTTAAACAACAATAAGCAAGAAAGATCTCCTTCTAAAAATATCTTTATTAGATCAAGAACAAAGTCAAATCACACAAGACAAGAATTTTGCTGTGGGTTAAAAAAAAGCTAATCGCTATGCCCTATCTACCAATGAGAGCTACCCAATTTCATGAATCAGTTATATAACCCAAATAGATCCAGTGACTATATGAAATTAGTGGAACAGAGTCTGTCTGTTATTTGCTCCTCTGCCAAAGAAAGTAGAAAAAAATGTTCTTTCAAGTCAATCAGGCAAGCAAACTTCCACATGCACTCGCATATCAGGGCCAAGCACGGGTTTACAGCCGATTAGACACGATTGAGCGCCTCTCTATATCCAGCCAACACATCACTTGCTTCCAGGCTGCGCTTCTTGCCCGGTGTGCCTGCTCCTACACTGGTGCGTGGATATGTCTGTAGTTTGTGCAGCTCCTGGGACAGTTTCCCCAGCACGCAAGTGCTGAGGCTGGAGCAGCGCTTGGACACGGCTCTACCCAGGCTGAGGAAACAGACCACATGCAGAGAAACTCATAGACATGTAGACATGCAAGAGCATTCACATACAGGATAGACATGATGACAGGATGCATGTTGACATGCTTCCTCGCACGGCTGTCATTATGGTCTCATAAAACAAATCATGCTTCAATAATTCATTTCTGCTGCACTTTTCATGTCTTTACTTGAGCATATCATGCAGGCATTTTCTCACATGTTTTCAGATCATGCTTCCATCCATGCCGTTTGATATACTCGTTTTCATGCATTAAGAGCAAACAGGCATTTATAAACTGCCAATCTCTCATAAATCTGATGGCTAAATAAAGTTTCATGCAGAGAATAAATTGGCAGAGGACTCTGCAGCTTAGAAAACATAAAACATTTTATCCCCATATCTGTACAGAAATTCATCACATACCTGCCATATACAACAAGTACAAGTACACCTGACATTAAGGAGGTATTGCTCTCATGTTGAAGGGAATTTCGGGCTTACTTTCTTAAATATGAGAGAAACAAATCAGTGCACACTCACTAAATTATTCAACAGATTGCGTTTGGAACGATTCGAGAAGTACTATGGGATTTCTACCTGTTTTCCTCAGATGCTTGTTGCTCCATGTCCTCTGCAGTCATCTGCATGAATTCTTTGACGATTGCGTGCAGCAATCTTCTCGCTTCGTAGTCGGTAAGCGTAGTTCGATCTGGTGATGATTCCAGTGCAGGCCTGCAATGCAACGTCTTTGTGATTATCATATCTTAGAGGACTATGCAAACGGTTTGTGTGAGGTATTCTTATTTTTTGCATGATAAAAGCACTTTTTGCTTGCTACATCAAATCCTAAACATAATCAAAACAATCTGCTAAGAGTATGGCACTTAAAAGCTGTCCAGTTGCCAAGTTAAGATTTATCACCCGATCGATACTGTCGTAAGCAGAGTGGGTTTGGCTGGGATTCATCTGATGTAATCAGAAGACTGATAGTCCATGATGCCGCAACCTCTAATGAAAACATATGCTCTCTTGCCTCCATTCGAACGTCTTTACCAAAGCACCAATTTCACTAATAAATATTTTTAGCTAATTTAAGGAATTATCAAAGGAAAAAACACTGTCCTTTAAGCATTTATCAACATGGCAATATGTTTCTTATAAATCCTCCTCACCTGGCAGGAGCTGCATTAGAGCTGTACATCTGGCAAATAATCAGAGCGTAGGCAACAAGGAAAGCGGAGATCTTCAACATAACCATGGTCCCCTGTGGTGAAACATTTCATCATTAGATAGTTTAAGAACAGACCAAAAAAGATGACAAAATTTGGTAAAGCCCTTACTAGTGAAAAAGTTGAAAATGCATTTTCAGTTTTTTTAGCTGAAAATTTCATTTTCTTCCTGTCTATTAATCTATCCGTTTTTATTCCCCTCAAACCTCTCCCGCTTTTCAATGTCATTGGCACACTATTTCACCAAGCTTGAAAACTAAAATAATATTTGAAAAGTCTTCTCCTGTTTACTGCAGAAGGACCAGAGCTTGTGTGGTTGGTGCAGACGTCTCCTACTGTCAGGCGCTATGCTATAACTGCAGCATTAAAGATATTAGTCTCGTGATTTCCCTTCCAGCAGGACCCTGTGCATTAGTGTAATGAGCTGCTGTCTCTGCACCCACAGCCAGGTCTAAGGAAAAAAAATCCATCGAGCATGCTTTCTGTGCAACTACAGAGCCAAAGAGTAATGTATATACCATTAAGCACTCCTACCATTTTATTTAGTTCATTTACACACGTCTATAGTACAGTATATTTAGAATGATAAAAAGCATGACACTTCTATTATGTGTCAAGCCATAAATAGTTGTTACTTACCTTGAGATGTTCGGCTTCGTGCAATAGATATAGAAAAGAGTCGTCCCAAAATAGAGGGGATATTTCAACTTGACGAAATTTTGTGTCTGTTGAATTAAGCTACAATACAGCTGCCTATATACCGTCCATGTGGGTCTCACTGTTGACAGTGTGGGTGTTTAATGATTCTCCGACAGCCAACCAGAGCTCACTGCTCCCTCATCCAACCAATCAGATTGTCTTCGGGCTTCTGGAAAATGATATAGAGTGTGTCACACCAGTGACGTCATTCTTCAATCACAAACTGCTCCATTCACAAAAATTCACCAGTGATCAGCAAAATTCAATATCGTTTGGAAAAAAAATGTAAGTGAACTATTTAGAGAAAGTCTATGATCTGTTTTACCGTTGTGATAATTAGTGCCAACCTGATGCAAAACTGTTGGTTGTGATCTACCTATTTATCTATGTGTCTGTCTGTCTAGCATTGTGTATACTGTATGTGATATGGTGCTATTACACATATAGATTTTGCATGATACTTAATTTTCTTATTTATTTTTTTTAATTATGATAACTGTTCAGAAAACCTTGAGTAAAGCATATGCACCAAACTGTTATGGCTACATACTTAAAGAGCATGCAGAGAGGAAAAGGCACAAGGCTTATGTGTGACATTTTCATAAATCCATTTCAAATTACGTGCAAGACAAATGCTGATGGCGGAAAACAAACTCAAATACCCTTTCACTGTGTATCCTGTAATAATGTGTGAGATCAATTGCAACATTGCTCTTGTCCTTATTTGGGTTTCCATGATGATGTGACCCTTTGTCAGAATCAAAGAGGTTAAGACCATAACAAGCCTGCTATCTTAGCCTGCCAATTACACAGCTCTTTGTCTTGAGGCATCATCTGACTCCTCTTCTTTATTGGCTAAGGCCTAATAAACCATTTCCACTAAGAGACAGTGTTTGCGTCACATAGGAACCCCATTAGTCTGGATGAGCCTTTTAGTGCTATCGAACCCAAAGCCTCGCCAGTGACGGAATCAGTAAATCTGGGCAACGTGACAGGACCAGGGACCCCTGCTACGGGCGCAAACTACACTTGCACGCGTGATGAACTCCTTTTGCCTAATGAAGGGTCATTTCCGCTAGAGGAACACTTTGATGAGACTTACCATGTCCATAGATCAGTGAGTAAGCAAACAAATTAAGCCAGCAAGTTTTCCTTTCCTGCATGAAACTTTGCAGTCGATACTGTAACCTTTCAAATTTGGTCACGCTTTGACATCACTCACTCCACCCGGCCTTGTGTAAGTTATTTCAGAAGACAGATAATCATTTTGCTTCGAGGCAGATGATGTCCTTTTGGATTATGTTCATTCATGGGTGGCATTCGCCTATGACACACTTCCTGAGTTCATTTGAGGAACGGTATCGCTAACAGCAGCTGTTATCATGGTGCAGGAGACGTCCGACAAAGCACTTTTGGACTGCATGCCTGTTTAAACACCTGCAGACGGAAGCGAACAGGGATTAAGTGTGATTTGTAATGACTCTGAGAGAAAAACTAAACACAATCCATAACCCTCTCTGAGACAAAGAGTAGCACTAAATGGTCAGCGAGGAGCCAGCACAGTTCATCCTTAGACATTAAGGAAATGAGATTTAATCACTGAGTGTTGCTCATCAATCAACCCACTTTAGTGAGTTAGAGTTCATCATAATCTCGTCTGTGTGCTTTATTGATCACACACAATCCTTTTATTTAGACTGCATTAACAACCAATGGCATCATCTGACTGGGATTGGATGGGTATGAGCGGGGCCCATTCAAAACTGCTTACTGCATGTGCAACACTACAGCAAAATGCACTATACAGGAAAAAGCTATTTCTGAATCACGGTGTCCTCCATTACTAATTTCCTTTTTGGCCTCTTCTTTTGCTAAAATCACAGCAAAGGATTTCTTTTCATAATGTGCCATTGCTCCTCTGAGGTCTCACTTTCCTTTATTGATTAATCTATGTTGACTGACTTCCCTCTGCTATAGCAAATCCATCATAAGATGTGTTTCTTATGGGAGGATGTATTGAATGTTCTAGATGTCCTCATTATATATCACAAACACTGCAGTCTTTGAACTGAATCCTCTGAGACTTGCTGGGTTTATCTATCAATACTGATGGAATGGCTCAGTAGAAAACGTCATAGATAATAAGGCCCAAGACAACTGGAAAATCACATTTCTACTGAGAAAACCAGTATGATTTGTGACCCTGGACCACAAAACCAGTCTTAAGTCGCTGGGGTATATTTGTAGCAATAGCCAAAAATACATTGTATGGGTCAAAATTATTGATTTTACTTTTATGCCAAAAATCATTAGGATAGTAAGTAAAGATCATGTTACATGAAGATTTTTTGTAATTTCCTCCTGTACATATAGTAAACTAATTTTTGATTAGTAATATGCATTGCTAAGAACTTCATTTGGACAACTTTAAAGGCGATTTTCTCAATATTTAGATTTTTTTGTACCCTAAGATTACAGATTTTCAAATAGTTGTATCTCGGTCAAATATTGTCCTATCATAACAAACCATACATCAATTGAAAGCTTATTTATTCAGCTTAATTATTGTCATGCATATATCTCAATTTCGAAAAATTGACACTTATGACTGGTTTTGTGGTCCAGGATCACATTTATGATCGAATTAATATGTGATTTATTACTATAGTTAACACTCTTATACTTCATTCACACATCCTTTAAAAGTATAAAAACATGCAGAGGTTGGTTTGATTTCTGTTATGTAAAGACATTTGCTTTGTTTTTCCTTGAGATTATCTTCTCAAGGCAGTATTTCCCACAAGGTTCTGAGGTGCTGTTCAATTATAACATTTATTTATTTGTCTGTTTGTTGCTTTTTTTTTATTGTTGGTTGGATTAATATAAAAACTATTTCCTAATTAAATATGAGTAATACATGACAATATTTATGATGAACTACTGAGTTTTAAATATTAATGATTCTGCAGTGCCTAGCACTTGATAATATCATCAAACCCTTTATATGCTTATAAATGCTTACATACATTATACATGGAGCAGAAGCATAATGCTTTTGTTAAAGTAATTAAATACACCCACATCACAGTAGGCTATAAATAAAGCTGAGAAATGTGCTGAGAATGTGCAGGTCACTGCTTGGTTAAAATAGCCACAAAAAAAACGCTGACATAACTGGAGAGGGAAGTTTCAAGCCATGAGGTCAAAGTTTGTAGCACAAATCTTACAGTGCAAACGTGTCAGACCACAAAACTGGCTTTAGCCTACTCAGTTTACTCTTTAAGTCTGTTTCTCTCACTTGTCATGAAAATTAACTGCCTGGATGTTCTGGCCAGGGCGGTCCTTTTTAAACTTTATTTTAAATTTACCATTATCGTAAATCTTTAACTCTCTGTTGAGTGTCGAAGTCTTCGGAACTTAAGTCAAACTCGCATTATGTATGGTAACTTAAAGGTGAGGTAAGCAATTTCTGGTAGCCAATGTTGACATTTGAAATCACCAAAACAAACACGCCCCTACCCCAAAAGGGTCTCGCCCCTATTTTGATAGCTCCACCCCACACATACGTACGCAACCCAGGCAACGATTAGTTCTGTGAAACAAAGCAAAACCAATGTTACACAGTGTCTACACCGGACGCGAGTGGCGCAGCGCGACAAAATACTATAGAACTCATTATAATCATGATGCTGTCTACACCCATAGGGATATACAGGGGGTAAGGAAAGTATTCAGACCCCCTTAAATTTTTCACTCTTCGTTATATTGCAGCCATTTGCTAAAGTCATTTAAGTTTTTTTTTTTTCCTCAATGCACACACAGCACCCCATATTAACAGAAAAAAACAGAATTGTTGACATTTCTGCAGATTTATTAAAAAAGAAAAACTAAAGTATTACGGGTCCTAAGTATTCAGACCCTTTGCTGTGAAACTCATATATTTAACTCAGGTGTTGTCCGTTTCTTCTGATCATCCTTGAGATTGTTCTACAACTTCATTTGAGTCCAGCGGTGTTTGATTATACTGATTGGACTTGATTAGGAAAGACACACACATGTCTATATAAGACCTTACAGCTCACAGGGCATGTCAAGAGCAACTGAGAATCATGAGGTCAAAGGAACTGAAGAGCTCAGAGACAGAATTGTGACAAGGCACAGATCTGGCCAAGGTTACAAAAAAAAATCTGCTGCAATTAAGGTTCCTAAGAGCACAGTGGCCTCCATAATACTTAAATGGAAGATGTTTGGGACGACCAGAACCCTTCCTAGAGCTGGCCGTCCGGACAAACTGAGCTAGCGGGGGAGAAGAGCATTGGTGAGAGAGGAAAAGAAGAACCCAAAAATCACTGTGGCTGACCTCCAGAGATGCAGTCGGGAGATGGGAAAAAGTTGTAGAAAGTCAACCATCACTACAGCCCTCCACCAGTCGGGGCTTTATGGCAGAGTGGCCCGACGGAAGTCTCTCCTCAGGGCAAGACAAATGAAAGCCCGCATGGAGTTTGCTAAAAAAAAAAACACCTGAAGGACTCTTCGGTCGGGATGAGCCCAAGATGGTAGAAATTTTTGGCCTTAATTCTAAGAGGTATGTGTGGAGAAAACCAGGCACTGCTTATCACCTGTCCAATACAGTCCCATCAGTGAAGCATGGTGGTGGCAGCATCTGTGGGGGTGTTTTTCAGCTGCAGGGACAGGACGACTGGTGCAATCGAGGGAAAGATGAATGCGGCCAAGTGCAGGGATATCCTGGATGAAAACTTTCTCCAGAGTGCTCAGGACCTCAGACTTTGGAGGTTTACCTTCCAACAAGACAATGACCCTAGCACACAGCTAAAATAACGAAGGAGTGGCTTCACAACAACTCTGTGACTGTTCTTGAATGGCCAGCCAGAGCCCTGACTTAAACCCAGTTGAGCATCTTTGGAGAGACCTAAAAATGGCTGTCCACGAACGTTTACCATCCAACCTGACAGAACTGGAGGGGATCTGCAAGGAGGAATGGCAGAGGAAATCCCCAAATCCAGGTGTGAAAAACTTGTTGCATCTTTCCCAAAACGACTCATGGCTGTATTAGAGCAAAAGGTGTGGCTGCTTCTACTTAAATACTGAGCAAAGGGTCTGAATAACTAGGACCATGTGATATTAGTTTTTCTTTTTTAATAAATCTGCAAAATGTCAACAATTCTGTGTTTTTATGTCAATATGGGGTGTTGTGTGTACATTAATGAGGAAAAAAAAATTACTTAAATGATTTTAGCAAATGGCTGCAATATAACAAGAGTGAAAAATTTAACGGGCGTCTGAATACTTTCCGTACCCACTGTACATATCTATGGTCTACTACACTGGATGCGGCACGGCACATCAAATCCCCGACAGAAAACTGCTGCTGCATTCTATTCATGACATATTGACACAAATTTCAAATGATTTTCAACGGTCGCTTTGTCGCGTCCAGTGTACTAGACAGACTTTAGCTGTTGCGACGCAGACACAGTGTTACTCACCTATCGAGAAGAAACAAAGCAACCTGGGCGTCCGATTGCAGGCCTTCCACTCCTTAAGTTCTCTCCAGCGCTGGAAAGCTTATTTGATATTTACACGGGTCCTACTTCTTGCCTTAAGCCTTCGTTTTTTCAGCAGACGGTTTCCTCTTTTGTTTATTATCCACCATCTCTATCTTTCTGTCACTCGGCTCGGCTAATGTGCACTGAACTCTCTCTCCTCCACATCATGAGTAGACACACCCCTTACTGCTGATCGGCTACAAGTTTGTTTTGCTATTTGGCCCAAATCAGTTTTCTAAAGCATTTTTGAAAAATCGCTTACCCCACCTTTAAGTAACTCAATTCAAAGGAACGATGTTTCGTTCGTGAACTAATTATTAGTGTTTTTAAATAAATCATTCATATTCGCTTCCATACACTGACTCATATTTTTCGTTCACTTAAAATCTCTGCCTTTTGAAGCACGTGACTGATTCCATGAATTCAAAAAGTGTAATTTATAGTTTTGTGTGAAGTGTCAAAGTATTAGCAAAGACTGACTGTAGCAAGAGCAAATAGCATTCGAGTACTGCTGTGAAGGAGTATCTCATTGGTTGGAATACTGAACGGATACGCCTACTTCAATGAACGAGTCGATCTTTTAAAGTCTGAACGAGACTTGGAGCGGAACTGGAGATGTTCATGAATGGAATGAAATAGTGGGACATTTTGAACTGAATAACTGTTTTGTTGGGGAACGAAGATCTGTTTACCGACTGAACGAGAGGGGCATGTATTGTTCAGTTCGGCAAGAAACGTTTCGGCGGAATTATGAATGTGTAAAAATAACATGCTTAAGCAAAACTAAAGGACATTGTGTAACTTCTTAATTTACTGTAGGCAAATATTGTGTTTATTGCTACAGCAATAAAATAAAATACAGTTTGACAAAATGTAAGGAAAGTAAGTTCTACTGTGGAAAACGGAAACAACCGCTTATGATGCTTTTTCTGGAGTTTTTAACTAAATCTGTAACCACGTAAAGTATACAGTGTTGGGGGTAACTCATTACAAGTAATGCGAGTTACGTAATCAGATTACTTTTTTCAAGTAACTAGTAAAGTAACGCATTACTTTTTTAATTTACAAGAAAATATCTGAGTTACTTTTTCAAAAAAAAGTAATGCCAGTTACTTTGTTTTCCCATTTATTGACTGACAGCTCTCCTGTCCCCATATTGGGAGAAATCGGGAGTACAGAGGCGTTGTGTGCAGTAACATGATGTTACTGTAGTTCTAGACTAAATGTGAATGTGCATTAATTCATCCCACTCACAAAAAAACAGATTTAGTATTCATCAAAATGAATTAAAACAGTGAAATGCAAACTCAGAATATGACGCAAACCTGCAATAATTAAATATGTTAAATAACAAATATATCTAATCCCATTTTATTAAACAATATCTTTGCTGCTGACCTTTGATGATCCATACTAATAAGCAAAAATGACTTTAGAGAAACTAACACTTGTGCTTTGTTTTTTTATTGCTGAAGAGTGTTTCTTCTCCTGCGTTCTACTGTACAGACGTGAATTTACATTTGTGGCTTCAGCCTGAGGTTTATCATCACTTTTAGGTGGGAAAGGGGGTTTACAGTTGCTAAATAGAACTTGCTTATAGTAAAACAATTCAAGCCCTGCTTATATTTAAAAAAGTAACGGCGGAAAGGCGTGGCAAAGCGGAAACAGTAAAGCAAAAAAAAGTAAATACGCATTACCTTCATAAAAAGTTAAATAACGTATTAGTAATTTTAGGGAGTAGTCGAACGCAATATGTAAAGCCATTACTTTTTTTCAAACAGTAACTTATACCCAACACTGAAACTATATATGTCGAGTGTTGTTTGATGAATCGGTTCAGAAAATGATTCACTCATTAGGCTACATGCACTCTCGCTTGTCCCCACCTAGTGGAGCAACAATGTAACCACAGATATGGGCACTGAAAGAATTAGTGAACGAGTCATTTTTTGAGAACAAATTCCACTGCAAAGTCCTTTTTTGATTTGTATGGGTGGGCGTGGCCACATACATGTTGCAAGTTACAAAGAAGAGCCCGCTTGGAAACGCAGCTGTGGCCGCATGCCCTAATGAAAAGAAATAGGTCTGAATTCTCGCGATCAGTAGTTCTGACCACCGTTTAATCAAACACAATGCAAGTTAATCCAAAGCGCTCTTTCCGCCAGCCCATTTTATTCTTTAAGAGGCGGGGGATATAGAGCAACATGTGCAAGATGATCTCCTAATAGGCTACACTGTCTGACAGAGAACGGAGCGCTAGAAACTTTTCAGAAAGTACAGGTTATCCCAGTGTTTACATCTAAAATGGTATCGATTAAACGGTTGATATCTCTGTTCTCTGTGTCTTGGGAGCAAACGCTCGTATGTTTGGGCAGTTTGGTCATTACACTCTTCATTTTGCTGGTAATTCGCCAGCTCGTAAAACAGCGGAGACCCCGAGGGTTTCCCCCAGGACCGACACCTTTACCCATGATAGGGCATATTCTGTCCCTGGCCACAGAGCCTCACGTCTACATGAAGAGGCAGAGTGATATTCACGGACAGGTATGACACTTCACTCTCAGTCCTCGCTTTCTTCTATTTACTTGCACATAATCACATAATATACAGTAGATTTGTCAAGTTTTCTGCATTTAACGTTACTTTTGTTTTGGTTTTGCTGTTTAAAAAGTTCATTTAAGCCACCACATGATAATTAGTAGGCTATGTATAATATGTATAACAGCTTATATCGCATCTCACATCCTGTCTTGTAATGAATGAAGCTGTCCACAATGGAATCGTCCCTTGTTGCGACTTGAAATGAGTTTTTAATTTCTGACGCGCTGCAGAGTTGCTCCAACCCTTTATTGCTACTCAACTGTATTCGTTATTGTTTAACCTCCTGAGACCCTTCATCCTCGTATGAGGACATTATATTTATTGAATTTCTCTGAGACTATACATGCCACGTCTGGATGCCCTGTACAGAGCACATTCAGGGCTTTTCAGAGATAGGCTACTAAATGGTTCACCATGACCACTGCCTCTCCTTGGTCTTCAAAAACTGTCTGATTTTAATTTAGTGACACTCTTATTGAAATATGATCATATCTTGTAATTATCATTTAAATCGGACGGACTAATTTTTAAACTGTGTGTCATAAATCAACATCGCAGGAAAAGATGTTAGGGTGTTTCAAATCAATATGATGGTTAAATAACTTCTTACCGTTGTAATATTTATACCGAAATAATACTTTGTTTCATAGTTGTAGCAATATGAACATCGAATAATAATAATAATAATAATAAGTAGCTTTTTCATTGTTCCTAGGATGTTCACGATTGCAAAGACACTATTAAATGAATAATTTAAATGTTAGTATATAGTAGTTAAAGACACTTAATATAAAGTAAATTATTAATAATATTAATAGGCTATAATTATTTATTATATTTTCATTAAAACAGTTATTCACTCATTTTAGTGCTGAGGTCAAATCGAGCTCACAGCTGATTGGTCCGTGATAGTGAATCGCAGAAGTGTAGCTGAGGTGTTCGAGAAGAACAAAGGAGTATTGCATATGCCGTTGCATTTTTGGCTGAGCGCCACAGCACTCCGTTCCTCTCGAGCTTTCACAGACATCACGGAGACATTTCTCCGTTATGGGAACTCTTCCCTTCCAACCTTTCCTGAAGTCATATTGGCTCCCGCCAGTCCAAATGACTGACCAATTGACGCAAAGTATGCAAACCGCATGCAAATACTGACGAGCCCAAGCGGCAGTATAAAATGCGGTGCACGCGACAATTACGTCAGAATCTTCTACTTCACCTGTTGAACTCACTATGGCAACAATCTGCAAGATCTGCGCGGAACCGATAGAGCCGCCGGATCAGCACGACTACTGCGTCGCCTGCCTGGGCCTGGCCCACGCAGAGGCGGCGCTGGACGAGTCCAACTGCGGGCATTGCGCGGACCTTCCGGCCCGCGTGCTCCGGGCTCCACCGCCCCGGGGCGATGTGGCCCGCGGCCTATTCGGGATGAGGCCCACTGCCGCCAGCGTGCCGCTGGTGGGCCCTCCCGGTGACGGGAGCGTAGTCTTGTCGCTCCACCAACCCCAACGTTCACCCCGTTCCCCGGTCTCACTCCCCAAGGACTGCTTCCGCCCTCCTTCCAACGTCGCGGAGTTTGTATCCTTTAGCCAGGCGGAGGGGGATGACTCGATGTCCATCTCGGCCTCAGAGAGGGAGGATAGGGCGGGATCGGAGTCCGATCAGCCGGACATCATGTGGCCCCCAGACCTCCAGGAGGAGCTCACGAGGGTTCTGTCAAGGGCGGTAACCCCCACCCCCCCCCCGAGTTGGAGCTTCCATGGAAGTACTACAGAGCGCTAGCCTGTCGGGAGTGCAGGTAAGCTGGGAACTATGGCTATGTCGAGGTCAACAACAGACGGGGGCTGGACGAAGCGAGCAGCTGGTTTGAAAAAACAGTGGCGGGTTAGGGGCGCCCACCAATCGAGGTTGGCTGCGCCGGGCGGCGTTCACTCTGCCACACAGGCCCATTTCTTAACCTTGTTTTCCCCACGCGCGCGGTGGACACAGGGCGGGGTACAGTGGCGCTCTCCCCACAGTCGAGGGAGAACGTTCGCTGCGCACCTCGGGTCCTGCAGAAGCCAAGACCCTTGGCTAGACTTAATCAGCTCCCCTCAATGAAAGCCTGGCCAGAACTCGCATAGCGTGAGATTGATGGCAGAGGCGGCTATAGACCCATGGAGGCGTGTCACGCCTGGCCACGTGCTGCAGGTTTTTTTCCAGGCGAAGGCGAAGCTCCCTGCAGGCAGCGGAGGGCGGAAGCCCTCACGGCAGAGGCAGTTAAGGATCTGCGCCGGCGACGGACTTCGCGTCGGCTTTGAGGCGACGTGAAGCGCGAGCGCCCAGGCTGGCTGGGTGGTAATAATAGCCATGGGTTTTATGGTCGTCCTTCAGAGGCACTTTTGGTTGAACGTAGCTGACCTCAAGGATGTTGACCGTAGAGTGCTGCTGAATGCTCCTGTGATTCCCTCCGGCCTTTTTGGTAACGCCGTGGAGCCCATTACTGAGCGCTTCGCGGAGGCTCAAAAGCGCGCCGAAGCCATGAGTCACGTGATGCCGAGGCGCGCTTTCCAGCAGCAGACAGCGAGATCCAGATCCTCGTCGGCACCTGGCTCTTACCAGCGGAGAGATAACCCCAGGCCAGCATCCGCAGCGGTTACGGCTAACGTTACTGCTCCTCGCCAGGAGCCGGATTTCCCCAGGAAGGCGTGGGGTCCCGGGAGGAAACGCCACGGCCAGCGGAGGATCCCGCGACGTGACTCTTGCCCGCCGTCGCCGGCTAAGCCGTCGTCCAGACGGTCTGAAGAGAGGAGAGTGCGTGAGCGGACCGGCTCCCAAGCGCCACAATTTCATGTTTTTAAATGTTTGTGTGTTGGATGTTCATTAAATAAAAATGCATACATTCTCACAAAAACAGCTATTTCCTCCTCACTCAGTCAATGCAATGCCACTCGCCCCGCCTCAGAGCAGTGCAGAGCCGCCGCCCACACACTCGCCGGCGCATCCAACGACCAAGCCGCAAAAGCCGCTATGTCAGTTCATGAATGCGTGGGAAGTTATTCCGGGAATCTCGCGCTGGCTACTCGGTGTGATAGAGCGTGGGTATACCCTTCAATTCAGACGCAGACCACCCCGTTTCAATGGCGTGGTGCAGTCTCTAACATTACCCCGAAACGCCCTGGTTCTGAGACAAGAGGTATGCAGCCTGCTCGAAAAAGGAGAGACAGAACGAGTTCCTCCGAGCGAGCAGGAGAGCGGATTTTATAGCTGCTATTTTGTGGTTCCCAAGAGAGATGGGGGGACTCCGCCCGATTCTAGATATCAGGCCTATCAACAGAGCGCTTTGCAAGCGTCCGTTCAGGACGATAACGCTGAAACAGATCCTGGCGCAAATTCACCCCGGGGACTGGCTTGCGTCCGTGGATTTAAAGGACGCGTACTTTCACATTCAGATAGCACCGCATCACAGACGCTTTCTGAGGTTTGCTTTCGAGGGCACAGCGTACCAATACTCTGTTCTCCCGTTCGGGCTGGCTTTGGCACCCCGCACTTTCTCAAAGTGCATGGATGCAGCACTTTCCCCTCTCAGAGCGAGCGGGATGCGAGTTCTCAACTATATGGACGATTGTCTGATTGTAGCCCAGTCACGGGACACGCTAGTCAGCCATATAAACACGCTGCTTCGTCACTTGGAGTCCCTAGGGCTATGTGTCAACACGCAGAAGAGCATTCTCGCCCCGAGTCGGTCTATAACATATCTGGGAGTGTGCTTCGACTCGGTGGAGATGAGAGCCCGCCTCTCTCGGGAGCACTCGGCGGCCATTTTGTCTTCCCTGCGCCATTTCAGACTGGGCAGCTCTGTTCACTTGAAGGAATTTCAGAGGCTGCTGGGGCTCATGGCGTCTGCTGCGGCGGTATGTCACCTGGGCTTACTACACATGCGCCCCCTGCAATTATGGTTGAAATCTCGAGTCCCTTGGACGGCGGGGACTTTCGGCCGTCTCAGTTCCTGTTTGTTGCGCATCGCGGTCTCCCGCGGCTGCATCGAAGCTCTGCGGCTGTGGCACAACCCAGATCTCTTCAGCCGGGGGGTTCCCCTGGGCTTGGTGACGTCACGCGTTGTGGTCACGACGGACGCATCGACTCGCGGCTGGGGAGCAGTGTGCGAGGGCATGCCAGCTTCGGGGCTGTGGTCAGAACCCCAGAGCCGGTGGCACATAAACCGCTTGGAGCTGGAAGCAGTGTTCTTAGCTCTAAAGGATTTTCGGCCGCAGCTGGAACAGCGACAGGTACTGATTCGCACCGACAACATGTCTGTGGTCTCGTACATAAATCACCAAGGAGGCGTACGTTCCAGGGCTGTGTACAAGCAAGCAGCGAATCTCCTGCAATGGGCAGACCGTCACTTTCTCTCCATCAAAGCAGCGCACATCCCCGGTCTCATGAATCGCGGGGCGGACATGCTTTCGAGGAAGGGGATTCCTCAAGGAGAGTGGAGGTTGAACACCGAGTCGGTGTGGATCATTTGGACCCTCTAAGGGAGAGTGGAGGTGGATCTGTTCGCCACAAGCGAGAAAACGCACTGCCCGCTGTTCTTCTCCCTGCCTCACTCCCCGCTGGAAGGGGACGCTCTGACATCGCACTGGCCAGCAGCCAGGCTGTATGCGTTTCCTCCAATCAAGATATTGCCACTGGTGTTATGCAAGATCAGGGAGGAGGGGGCTTCGGTGATACTCATCGCCCCGAACTGGCCGAAACAGCCTTGGTTCCCGGACCTGACAGAGCTGCTGGTAGCGCTGGCCTGGCCGATCCCTATCAGGAAGGATCTGCTGTCTCAAGCGAGCGGCTCGGTGTGGCACCCGAACCCGGAGTTATGGAGCCTTCATGTGTGGCTGCTTCTGGGATATCAGAGGAGCTGAATGCTCTGCATTCCCGTGTGCTCGACACGCTCTCGGAGGCACGGGCGCCCTCCACGAGGCGTTTGTATGCTCTGAAATGGGGAGTGTTTGTGAAATGGTGCCATGATGTTCATATCGACCCGGCTGCTTGATTCCGTGTTGGATGTGCTGTGTTTTCCACAGTACAGACTGGATAGTGGATCTCTGCCATCAACACTGAAAGTCTATGTGGCCGCTATTGCCTCATTTCGTTCCCCGCTGGGCAGGCGATCGATCGGTAGGCACGCGCTGGTGGCGAGTTTTCTTAAGGGAGCGAGGAGATTGCATCCCCCACGTCCGCCTTCAGTCCCGCCCTGGGACCTCGAGGTGGTGTTAAGAGCTCTTTCACAGCCACCATTAGGCCGTAGAAATCCCGTTGATATGAGGAGGATATCCCTCAAAAATGCACTTAGTTTGCCGCGCTTCGGCTAAGCGCATAGGGGATTTACATGCGTTTTCTGTGGACAGTGACTGTATTCGCTTCGGACCTGGTGACTGCAGCGTCACTCTCCGGCCGAGGCCTGGCTACGTGCCTAAATCACTATCTACTCCCTTCAGAGCGCAGACTGTTTCGCTGTTTGCCCTGTCTTCTGAGTCATCGACCTCGCGTGGTGCGGACGCTCAGACTTCGGTGTGCCTCGTCAGGGCTTTGAGGATTTACATTGACCGTTCGGCCAACTTTCGGCAATCTGACCATCTTTTCGTGTTCTACGGTGGTTGTGCGAAGGGCCGGGCCATGTCAAAACAGAGACTTTCCCACTGGATCGTGGACGCTATCACGGCTGCTTATACGAGCCAAGGTTTGGAATGCCCCTTTCACATTAGGGCCCAATCAACAAGAGCTATCGCCTCCTCCTGGGCGTGGTTGAGAGGTATGTCTATTCAAGATATATCCTTTGCAGCCGGCTGGTCTTCTCAGAATACATTCGCCAGGTTTTACAAGCTGGACACTCAGTACTTAGCCTCCCAAGTGCTGTCGGTGAGTGACTGATTCAAGTTTATGCTACCTCTATTCATGTGTGTTTGCTGCCTCGATTATCCTGTTGTGTTATGCTGTTAACACCGCTATTCTGTGCAGCCCCGACAATAATGTTGTTGCTTCTCGCCCTGTTCTCAAGCGAGAGCGACGTTATAATGACCAGATATGCAAAATTTCGTTATGCCGGGGCATTAGACGCTCATTGCTATCCCATCTCCACCTATCAGCTGAGAGCTAGTTTCCGCCTAACAAGCGTCGCTATTGGTGGGAATTGTGTGTGTTACTATCTTCTCTCGCCTGGAGGTTGTGTTAACTGGTACAGGCTGACGTAGCCTCCTCACGGCTGGGATTGGCATTATCGTTACCCATAACAGGAGAATATCTCATTGATGTCTGTGAAAGCTCGAGACGGGGAGGGAGAACGTCTCCTTTTACTGTCGTAACCTCGGTTCCCTGAGAGCGGGGACGAGACATCACAGTGGTCGCCGTGTTCGCTACTCGATCAACTAAAGCTGCGTTCAGTATCAGATTCTGACATAATTGTCGCGTGCACCACATTTTATACTGCCGCTTGAGCTCGTCAGTATTTGCATGCGGTTGCATACTTCGCGTCAATTGGCCAGACATTTGGACTGGCGTGAGCTAATAGGAACTCAGGAAAGGTTGGAAGGGAAGGGAAGGGAGTTTTGTTCCCAGAACGGAGAAAATATCTCGTGATGTCTCGTTCCCGTCTCAAGGGGAACCGAGGTTCGAAGTAACCGGAGCGTTTTGCAGAATATGGCAGAGAACATGCATGATGTCGCATGCCCCAATTCATTTCCTCACTGTAACCATGAGGGTGGAAGTAGTCTTCTAATTATACTCCGTTCATTAGTAGAAATGTTTGGCAGGGGAGTGGATTAATGATGAATACTGCTATTTTATTATCCAGATTTTCAGTCTAGACCTGGGAGGAATCTCGACTGTTATACTAAATGGTTATGATGCCATTAAAGAGTGCCTGGCTCACCAAAAGTGAGGTTTTCGCAGAGTCCATCCCCTCCCTTTATTCAGAAAAGATGACAAAAATGGGAGGTAAGTGGTTCCTTATAGAATACTTTATTTTAGAATGATTTCCCAGAATAGATGACTGCAGAATGAACTAGAGTAAAGGAATAGTTCACCCAAATATGAAAGTTCTGACATTATTTATTCCCCCTCGTATCCTTCTAAACCTGTATGCTGTTATTGTTTCAATGGAATAATAAAAAAAGAAAAGAAAAGGAAAAAGAAAACAATACTATAAATTCGTAAATAGTTATATAGTCCATTTAACTCGTGCACTGTATTCCGAGTCTTCCGGAGCCACAGGATATGTCTGTGTGAGAAACAGAAGGAAATAACTCCTTATTCACTGATAATGATAACAAAATGCAGCAGTTGAAGTTAAGCAGTGAATTAATTTTGATCTTTGCAGCACAAAACATTGTATATGTACTGTGAGTTTTTTTTCTTTTTTTGAGCTTATAACAGTCATGGCTACTATTTTTTTATATTTTGTCTGGGAAAAAGATGATCTGATTTTTCATTTTTAGTGAACTATGCCTTTAACCACCTGGGTGATTCAGAGAAAAGGCTCTGGTATGGTAATGTATGTCAGAGTTGGGGCAATAACTAGAGAAGAGCGGACAGTCACACATGAGGTTATCACATTATCAGTATCGCAATTCTTGCAATCTGTGTTTAACCCATGAGACTAGTTCTGTTTGACTAATAATCTCTGGTTAAACATACAAAAAAAGTTTATCATTAGATAAACTTTCTTTGTTTCCATATTTAAACCGACCTCTCTCAGCATTTTTTATTCTCTGTCTAGGCCTTCTGAACTGCAAATACGGTCAAAGCTGGATTGAACACAACAAACTGGCTGTGAACTGCTTCCGCTACTTTGGCAGTGGGCAGCAGATGTTTGAGAAGATTTCTGAGCAGTGCCTGTTTTTCCTCGATGCTATTGACCAGCATCAGGGGAAGCCCTTTAACCCTAAGCATCTTGTGACCAATGCCGTGTCCAACATCACCAACCTCATTATCTTTGGGCAACGTTTCACCTACGACGACAGCGATTTTCAGCACATGATTGAGATCTTCAGTGAGAATGTGGAGCTGGCAGCCAGTGGCTGGGCTTTCCTATACAACGCCTTCCCCTGGATGGAGTACGTGCCCTTCGGGAAGCACCAAAAGCTCTTCCGCAATGCCAACAAGGTCTACGACTTCCTTCTGCAAATCATCAAGCGCTTCTCACAAGATAGGGTACCCCAGTTGCCCCAACATTACATTGATGCCTACTTGGACGAAATGGAGCAGAGCGCCACCGATAAAGCTACATCTTTCTCTCAAGATAATCTCATTTTCTCAGTTGGAGAACTCATCATTGCAGGCACAGAGACTACCACAAATTGTCTGCGCTGGGCTATGCTCTACATGGCTCTGTATCCCAGGATACAAGGTTGGTGCCCACAGAGCAATGGCTATTTTTTTCTCATTTACAACATTTTTAATGTGTGTTATGTTTTTTTCCGTGCAGAAAAGGTCCAAATGGAGATCGATTGCATCCTGAATGGCAGACCACCTGCTCTTGAAGACAAGCAGAGGATGCCGTATGTGGAGGCAGTGCTGCATGAAGTCCTGCGCCTTTGCAATGTTGTCCCACTGGGCATCTTCCGCGCCACGTCTCAAGATGCGGTGGTGCGTGGCTACACTATCCCCAAGGGCACCATGGTCATCACCAACTTGTACTCAGTGCACTTTGATGAGAAGTACTGGAGCAACCCATCCATCTTCAGCCCAGAGCGGTTCCTTGGCTGTAATGGCAAATTTGTCCGGCATGAAGCATTTCTTCCTTTCTCAATAGGTAAACAGCAAATATTTGGGAAATCAGTACATCTAAAAGCTTTTCGTTGTTCAGATGTATCTGATTTCTACATGTTTGTCTTTAGGTAAGCGCCACTGTCTGGGAGAGCAGTTGGCTAGGCTGGAGATGTTCTTGTTCTTCACCACATTGCTCCAGAGGTTCCATCTTCAGTTCCCCGAAGGCTTTATTCCAAGTCTCTCTCCGAAACTAGGCATGACCCTTCAGCCTCGACCGTACTCCATATGTGCCATCAGGAGACAGCAGTAAAAATTGCCCCTTGAGCTCTGGAACACGTGCACTCACCTCCTGCTAAGAAACGCAAACGAGAGCAGAGCAGTTCCCCATCTTAAATTCCATCAGGTTTTCAGCGGGGAATACTGACCTCTGATATTGACTTGTTAAATTCTCTGAACGTGTTCCCAGCCTGAGAGTGATAAGAGTACTGTTACAGAGCACATGCTCTGGAGAGCAAAGAATGAGCATGTGTTACCAAACGAGAACATACATGAGGGTATCAAGATAAATGTAGCATGTATCTTTCATAACTTGAACCAAAAAGTGTACTGTGTAGCAAACCTGAACGTTGTGCTTGTCAATATGAGAAGAGCTATTGTCAATGATTGACAGGGTTTATCTCTATAACGGTTTGGAGGTCTGTCTTTTCCAGCATTCCTTGTATTCCCCCAGTTCTGGAGTCGGGCAAGTGAGAGGCAAACTGCTGCCTTTCCCAGAAAGTTTTGGAAATGCTTCATGACTACCGTTGGTTTAATGCCATGTATCAGTTCTGCAATAATAACGGCCCTGTCCCTACTTTATCTCGGTGGAAAGAGATTATCAAGAAACTTGAGCTGCAATATTTCGTGAAAAGCTGGACTCCAATATGCATTTTATAGCACAATATTATTTTTACTTTCTTTTTAACAAGTTTTTTTGCATGTTATGATAAAAAAAAAATTGTATGAATAAAGACAAAAAACTGCCTTTTTTTATGCAAGTTGTGTTTTAATGCGGACCTCGCTTTCAACTGTGCTGGAATTTTCCGAAGCCAATTATACACCATATAAACCAAGCTGAAAAATGAGCATATAGGTAGAAACTTTAATATTTCCTGTGACTGACTGACTCATGTAATTCTATGATTTGGTCTGGCACATATCAGAAATGAATGGATTTCAATGACAAAGTGTTTGTTAATTGTAAACCTATGTAATATGTTGCTTTCTTTTTTAGTACATATATCTTATTTTCCTTCTGTTCTCACTGTAAAAAACATTTACAGGTCAAAAAACTAAACTCAATTAAAAACGGAGTGACAGGTAGGGGCATTGTTGCTTTGGGTAAGCTGTCACAGAGATGCTGTCATCTGAAGAAATAAGGCTGGCCTTTCATATGACCTACACTTGGGGACTCATCATCTGCTGACTGTCATCTTACAGGCAGTTCCTCCCAGGAGAACACTTTGGCTTTCATCTGAGCACGAAGAAAAATAAGCAGCAACATGCAGCTCGATGATGCTCAGTAGCACACATTTAGATGATGTCAAAAATGTTGTGTCATGGAGATAATACCAAAGGGTGAAGACGTTCTACTTCTCTTAATAGATGAAAGGTCATGTTCAATGTATGTGCATTCAGTGTGGTGGTGTGATTAAAACTACATATGTACCTGGATAATGTGGTTTGCACAAGTATTATGATTCTATTATTCCTCTTTGACCCCTAGCTGGCGCTTGGTTTGGATCGTTTCCTCAGACCCTACGCTGCTGTGGGTGCTAATGGTTGCTGGATTTCATGATTCAACTATTAACAAGACCAGGGGCTTTCAAACAGTTCGATGACAAGGACTCCCAAATATTTTGATCCCCTTGGGACCCCCTTCCAGAAATTTTCATCTATACAAAAAAAAAACCCTCTGTAAAAATTGTTTCCAAAATTAAATAACTGGTTTCTCTATTGTCATTTTACTGAAAGTAAATTGTTGAAATAAAAGTATTGTGAATGTATTGACAAGAGATACACATTTTTTATAAATAAATATGTATTTAATATGCTGAATACTTCAAAATTAAAAACTTTCCTGATAAGTAGACAGAGTATCTTTTATTAAAGTATTTTATGAAGTATCTTATTAATTTAAGTTTGTAGAAATTTAAGTTTAAAGTTTGTTGTTCCCATCATGCATTGGGGCATGAATAATTAATAAGGTTAAAATTTTCACTGTTTTCGAGTTCTATTTACACTGTTTTATGGTTGCTTTTGTTATGTTTAGTAACTTGGTGTTTTGGGACATCTGGAGTTAATTTTCTACTCAAAATGAACCATTCATACTCAAACACTATCCATTGATTGTTAGCGTCATTGTGTATTGGGAACCAAACATTGAGGCCTCTGTGTTCATTTGGTTATTAACTATATTGAGCAGACATATTATCTTAAAAAGGATAACAAGCTGTCTACTTATTTACATGTTTGTAAGTAAACCACATGCTTTGATAGCATGTCTTTTTCAGTGCAAGTTTACAAAACGTGACTGAGTGAAATGTACTTGAGTATTGCAGAGAAAACTTATAATTAAGTAGAAATTACTCATCAAACTCTAACTGGCCACATTAAATTGACTTGGCTAATTTTACTTAATTCCATACTTAAATTTTACTTACAAAATATGTGCAAAAACTTGCAAAAGAAAAATTCTGTAAATTTTACTTGTTTTTTTTCAGTGTAGTTTTGTGGGGGAAGAAAATATAAATTACATATACATAGTCAAATTCAAAAGTTTGGGGTCAGTACATTTTTAAAGAAATTAAAAGAAGACGCCACTTTTTTTTGAAAATAGGCTTTTCCAGCTCCCCTAGAGGTAAACAGCTGAGTTTTACCATTTTTGAATCCATTCAGCCGATTTCCGGGTCTGGTGGTAGCACTTTTAGCGTAGCTTAGCATAGATCCCCATTTGAAACAAAGTTTTTTCTGATTAGACCGTTAGCATCTTGCTCAAAAATGACCAAAGAGTTTCGATATTTTTCCTATTTAAAACTTGACTCTTCTGTAGTTACATCGTGATACTAAGACCGACGGAAAATAAAAAGTTGCGATTTTCTAGGCCGATATGGCTAGGAACTATACTCTCATTCCGGCGTAATAATCAAGGAACTTTGCTGGCGTACCATGGGTGCAGCAGGCGCAATGATATTACATTCCTAGCCATATCGGCCTAGAAAATCACAACTTTTCATTTTCCGTCGGTCTTAGTACACAATGTAACTACAAAAGAGGAGTCGAGTTTTAAATAGGAAAAATTTAGAAACTCTTTGGTCATTTTTGAGCAGGATGCTAATGGTCTAATCAGATTCAAAGATCTATGCTAAGCTACAGCTAAAAGAGCTACCACCAGACCTGGAGATCGGCTTAATGGATTCGAAAACGGAAAAAACTCAATTGTTTAACTCTAGGGGAGATGGAAAATCAGCCTATTTTCAAAAATAGTGGAGTGTTCCTTTAATCCGCAAGGATAAATCGATCAAAAAGGACAGTAAAGAATTTATTAGGGTTTTTTTTTTAAAATATCATAAATAAATTCTATTCGATTCTTTTTATTCATCAAAGGATCCTGACAAAAAAAAAAAGCTTTATGGTTTCAACAAAAATATTAAGCATCACAACTGTTTTCAACTTTGATAATAAGAAATGTTTCTTGAGCGCCAAATCAGCATATTAGAATGAGTTCTGTTGGATCATGTGACACTGAAGGACTGGAGTAATGCTGAAAATTCAGCTTTACATCAAAGGATTGTACAAATAGTTCACAATGTTACTGTTTGTTTCTGTATTTTTGGTCATTTATGGTGCCTTGGTGAACAAAAATATGCAGGTTTTTTCTTATTGTTTAAAACCTATAGTGCTGTCAATACATTTATTTAATATATTAAAGGGATGGATAGTTCATCCAAAAATTAAAATTTGATGTTTATCTGCTTACCCCCAGGGAATCCAAGATGTAGGTGACTTTGTTTTTTTCAGTAGAACACAAATTATGATTTTTAAGTCCAACCTTTGCAGTCTATCAGTCGTATAATGCATAGCAATGGTAACAAAATCTATGAGAGTAAAAAAAAAAATGCACAGACAAATCCAAATTAAACCATGCGGCTCGTGACGGACACACTGATGTCCCAACGATCGGTTTGTGCAAGAAACCGAACAGTATTTACATCATATTTTACCTCTAATACACCACAATCTCCAACTGTCTTTGGGCGCGCGCACGGCATCCTGTGCGTGAGGTGTGTACGCGCTCTGGCGTAGGTTACGTTAATGGGTGTGTTGATATCCAACCGAAGAGCAATCAACCATAACTTCAGGCGAGCAGGCTCAGAAGTTGGGAATACGTGGAAAGTCACCACTCCCGAATGAGTTTGCACGAGAGAAAGTAATCTTTTAGTTTTAAGTCGGTTTGAACAATCCAGATAAGCGCAAGTAAGTACCATTTTGATTAGCCATCGTACCTACAATGACTGTGCACTGTGTAAACAATGAGTGACGTATACGCGCGAGAGATCACTTCCGGCGCTTGCATAAACTACGACACACCTCACGCACCGGATGCCGTGCGCGCACCCAAAGAAAGTTGGACATAGTGGTGTATTAGAGGTAAAATATTATATAAATACTGTTCAGTTTATGGCACAGACCGATCGTTTCGTGTCTTAAGAACTCAATGTATCGTCACGAGCCACAGGTTTAATTTGGTTTTGTCTGTGTATGATTTTTTTACTCTCATAGATTTTGTTACATTGCCATGCATTATACGACTGATAGACTGCAACGGTTGGCCTTAAAATCAATATAGTTTTACTGAAGAAAACAAAGAAACAAAGTCACCTACATCTTGGATGCCCTGGGGGTAAGCAGATAAACATCAAATTTTCATTTTTGGATGAACTATCCCTTTTTAAGCGCAAACATTGACCTTGATGACCCTAAAATCAATTTCTCATTAAAAAACTCCCTCTTCAAACACTAGTGTTTGAAAACCCCTGACTTAGAACAGGCAAGTACACATCCACTCCCATGCAAAACACAGAACACAAAAAAATTACACAGACAGACAAATCAATTGAGAGAGTGAAACTATTGTTCAGGGATGGTGCTTTTATGACAGTTATAAATAATAGCAAAGAAGTCCATTTCCCCCCACAACCCTGAAAAGGCTGAATGGTTACATCAGACATTGCTATCTAAATGCTACATAAAAAGTGAATGCCATCATAAAGGTACTGATGACAGGAACGTCGGAGGTTACTGTGGTGCCACCAACCCCCAAAAGTGAGATACCACAGTCAAGCAAGTGGTCAACACGAGGGAATGGGGTGCTGTGACACTGATCCGCAGTCACCCTGCTTGGCATCCTGAATGATGTTCAGAGTGCGTGGGTTGAGCCCATCCAGGGTGATCTCAGTGAAGTGGATGGGGAGGGGGCGAAATGAGCCACACTGGGGCCGATCAAGAAATTATGAACCTACAGTAAGGAAGAAGAAGAGAGAGAGAGAGAGAAGAGGAAGAGGAGAGAGAGAGAGAGAGAGAGAGAGAGAGAGAGAGAGAGAGAGAGGAGAGAGAGAGAGAAGCACCACAAGATGCTTTGGAGTGCGCAAAAGCCCCACACGAACCACCTGAGCATAGACCAAAAGTGACTAATGAACAAACCCACAAAGAGAGACAGAGAGAGCTTTAGAAATAAGCGCTTTCGAAAGAGTGGTTATGAGCAGGAACAAAAGACAGGGCACCAAAAAAAAAAAAAAACTACAATTGCAAAAACACAACACCAAAACATCCACATCTGGAAATAGCATAGATAAAAATAAAAAAAAATCCTGAAACAAGATGATAATTACATGGTCTCAATGTACAATATATGTCAGCTGTATGTAGAAAACAGACGCATTGTTGATTAATTAAAAAATATAATATTAGATATCTATATATTTATATATGCAAGTATTCTTTCGGTGCAGAGGTTAAACACTTGTTTGGTAGTAAAATGTGCACATTTATATCTTTTTTTTTTACTCTTAAATATACTAGTTTGATTTACATTGCCTACTTGAGAACTTTCCTCTACAGAGACAAAATTAGTTTTTGTTGAGGTGAAGCAGACCGAGAGAGAAAGAGACCCGGGTTCATCTCCACCTCCCCGTCCTCCTCTCATTATTCTAGTGGAATGCCTAGAGTTCTTGCTTCAGACAAAAAAAATAGAGAACTATTAGTATTAAACCTGCCTTATGGTGAAGAATAAGAAAATGCAAAGGAAAAAAAAAGTACAGCTTTCAAGGTGAAACCCTGGATCACTTGAAAATTATCTGGCCAGATTTTGCGTTTGGCAATCATTTAAGCACAAGCATGTTCAAATAATGCCAAACGTGAAGTTGCCCCAAAGCAATGTTTTGTCTATGACATTTGTCTAACTCAAACATATAGTTTTCAGCAACATCCCTGGGTCCCAATTCTTATCAGGGGGTCTTTGAAAAAAATAAGCATGGATATACCAGTCTGGAGCAGCTGATAAGAACTGGAGTTAATATCTAGGACACTGCATTTTTGGGGAGCATCTCTTTTTGTTAGCGACTTTCAAGTTATTCATACAAAAAATAGAAACTTTTTTTCTGTCCCACCTCTGAAAAGAACGTTCGACATGCAAGTTGAAACTGCAGACTTAAATTTTTGCAAAAAACAAGGATCGATCCTTCACATGAATCCTGAGTAACCGTGAAAAAATATATCTATTTAAACGTAAAAAAGGAGCAACGTCCATATTGACGCATTGAGTACATTGGCTATGCTTTTATACAAGACAGATTTACAGAGAAAATTCAATGATTGGCCAACTCAGGTTCCTGAGCGGAGGGGGGGGGGGGGGGGTGCACCACAAACAGGAAAACAAAAAAAAAAAACAATCTTACCAACAAAAACTTGCAAGAAGGTGGTCAACATGAATAAAAAAAGCATCCCCAAACGATGCAGAAGTCAGTCATTTTTCAATCAACATGTCAGCATTTCCTTGTTTTTCTTTTCTTTTTCCTCATGACTCGGTCAGTTAATACAGTGTGTTTGTCAACCGCAGGAAATGGGGGCACGCACAGACAGTGCAGCGATACATAGCCAGTTCTTATATATATGATATCTAATATAATATCATAATTATTATTTTTTTTTTAAGTTCAGACAGGCACATTCAGTCTTTCTATGTTTTTGAACTGTTCGCTTTGGTAACGGGTGTCAATTACGTCATTGTCTATTTCTAGTCCTTTTGGACTTAAGTACCTACGGGAGAGTTAAGAGCTCTACCTTCAAGGCAGCATCACAGCCAGGGAACCATGGATGGCACGATTCGCCCTGGCCTATGTTCTTGTTTTAATCTCACAACACGGTTCTGGATCTTCAAAGCTCTGTTCGTTCTCCGCTGCTTCTCCATGGGGTGAAAGTGCATAGAAGTGGGGTTCCCACCAAAGGGTCCTCTCACAGTAGTAAGGCCTTTTTCAAGACAATGTGAACTGCATTAGCTTCAGAGTGTCGGCACAGTGACAAATTTCAGCGCGGGGAGATCCACTAGGGTCTTCCTCTAGGTGTCAATGTGTGTGTTTGTGTAGGTGAAGGAGAGGGAGGGGTCGTTCACCTCTGTTTAAGCCCTTCAGTGAGCTTCATTTCTTGATCTTCTCCTCTTGCTACTGCCGTTCCTCCTCCTCGGCCTCCTCTTGAATGACCTGGATGTCATCGGAGGAGGAGGTGGACGGAGGAAGGCTGGGACTCTCGGATTGCTGCTGCTGCTGAGTCTCCAGCTCTTTGGCCTTCTCCTCTTCTTCGATGGTCTTCTTCCACACCTTGTGGTTCTCTGTTAAGTGCTGCATGATGCTGCAGAATAGCCGACGTCGACCCTTCCTCCTCTCTGTAAGGAAAACTACTCGATTAGTGTGTGCGATACCTAATGTACGGTAAGTACTAAATAAAAATCTCCCTTTTTACGGATTCTAAAACTTATGAGCACAACTGTATATTCATACTTGGTTCAAGATCCTCGTCCAGCTCCTCATCTTCTGTTTCAAAGTCTTCCGTCTCTTCTTCATCGTCTGATCCCTCCTCATCAATCCAGTATCCTGGCAGCAGGCCGGCAGCATCATAGGAGTTACAAAGAGGCCCGACAATGTGTGTGATAAAAGACTCCTGCAGCTTTGCTAACTGTGGTGCTGAGCGATCCATGAAAGGACTGATGGGTAATCCTAGAGTGGCTTCTTCATCACCCTATGAAGGAAGAAATGCAAAAATGCACAAATGTTGATCTCATTTGTGTACGTGTATGTTGTGTGCGTATTGTGAAGTGAATAGGACATACCTGCTCATAAAACTCATTGACGATACCCTCTGTCCATTTGAGGTGAAGGCTGCGGTCTTTGGCTGGCCCGTTAATATCTGCCAGCTTAATGCACACTTGGCACACTAACAACCTGTCATTTTCATTAGTCCAGTCGATGCCTGGACTACTCACATCATTAACCTGTAAAAAAAAGAAAAAGAAAAAAGTCAATCAGAGGATTAACCTAGAAAAAGCACACTTTTCTGCAGCAGGTAGAGAAAATAATAGTTGAATTTATAAAAATGACCCCATTCAAAAGTTTACATAAGGTGCACTAAGAAATATTGGAAAAATGCTATTCACCAGTGTCAATCAGCAATAAGGGGCATGTCTAGTAATGATAGTGTAGCGGATCAGCTCATGGGGAAATATGAATAATTAATCATAACTAGTTATTTAATTATGAATATTTTAGATCCGCTGTTGATATTTAGCTGACCTCTCAGGGTCATCTGTTTTGTCAATTCTAAGAACGTTAATTTCCGGGTTAAAGGAAATAACTTTCTTACTGTACAATTCTATAAGTTTGTAACGTAAATCTGCATGATTATTGACTCCGGTTATGAGTAAACAAATGAACACGTCAAGTGTGATAAAAGTAAGGTTTTATTAACTACATAAAAACTTAAACTAGTCCAACATACTACATAAACACACTAAGCCGGTCTAACATACACACATACACCACAACACACACACATTCAGTTGGTATAGAAAGGGTGTAAAGTTAATTCAGCATAGAAAGAGCTAAAGAATGGATTTTAGGAAAAACACATTGCAATGTATATATCAACAGATCAAAGCCTCAGGGATACGTCAGCTTTAGTTCAAACACACCTTTGTAAATAGGTGTAACTGATACTTAATGTATTATTTAATAAGACTAAGTTTGATACTTAGCGTGTCTCGGCGGTCTGAAAGAGATTCCTGAGGCAAATCTTAAAGCTTCCCGTAGATCATTGCTGAATTCGGGTCGATGAGAAGAAACAGTTTGAGTCAGTGTCACTTGATGAAGGGAAAGGACCTAGGCCGAAGAGAGGCCTGGCACAGATGCTTTGGTATCCTGAAGCATTTTTTCTCACATCTTCATCTTAGCATCTGACTGAACCACCGACTGAGCGGGTCACATGGTGTGTCAGCTTTAAGGTAAGAGAAGATCCCCGCCTCTCAAGATGAGCTTATCCAATGAGAAAAGCCGGAATCCAAAGTGGGCGTTTTGAGATCCTGTGGAGATTATGGCTCTTTGTGTGGAAACATGGTACTTAGTATCTGAAACTTTGATGAAAATACTAAGGTTTCCTAGGACACTAATATGTTGCATAGGTATCAACATATAATATACATGCTTGTTTCGGTCATAAGAAGGCGAATTCATATATACTAAACAAGCTATATGTAAGGTTAAATGAATGAGTGGTTACGAAGCACGATAAAAATGAGTATATAATACAACAGGATTAATACAAAACAGCACTAAATACACACACTGGCCTGAAGGAAAATGGGTGTTCACTTTTTTGCCCAAAGAAAAGGTGTTCCTAGAATTATATAGTTTAGAACAGTCCATTTCTCCTGGGCTTGTACCCCTTTTTCGGAGAGAACGCCAGAAGAGAGAGGCTCGCATTCTACAAGGTTGTAAATGTATCGGGTTACTATGAAACCAGGGTCTTGTTCGGCGTCATGGGGTGTTACAAAGTATTTGTGAAAACTAGCTAACAAAATATATATTGTGTGCTTGAGTGGTCCAGACGCTACAATAGGAAGAAGAGAGCGCTCAGTGAGTGCACAGGACGGATATTAGCAGATTGACTATAGATAGTGAGAGATGGCAGATAAAAAAAAAGAGGAAAATATCAGAGAAACAAAAACAGATCAGGCAAGATATAGGACCGCGGTAAATTTCGGAGCAGCGTTCCCTGGTGAGAGAACTCAAGGCGCGGGGAAGGCCTGAATAGGAATGCCGAGGTTGGTGTGTATCTCTTGATAGGGGGATATCTTCAGGTCCCAAAAATCTTTGGTTTTCCAGCATATTCTGCATATTTGAACCCTTTTCAAAAGTGACTGTATGATTTTGATATCTATATTTTCACACTGAGGACAACTGAGGGGCTCATATGCAACTATTACAAAAGGTTCAAAAGAACGCCACTGAGCTCCAGAAGGGAAAACAAGCATTAGAGCCAGGGGTGTAAACGTTTGACAGAATGATGATGTGTAACATTTTCTTTTTCTTTTTCATTTAGTACTGCCCTTCAGAGGCTACAGAAGATAGTTACATCATGTTTCCTAGAAGACAAAATAAGTTCAATTTACCTGATCTTCAAATTCAAAAAAAGTTTTCACTTCCAGGCTTAATGTATCGTGTTTCCTTCTGGAGCATCAGTAAGCGTTTGAACATTCTGTAATAGTTGCATATGAGTCCCTCAGTTGTCCATTTTTCCAGGTTGTTTTTTTGGGAAAAGATGGATCTCAAAAATCATACAGTCATAGTTGGAAAGGGTTCAAATATGCAAAAGATGCTGGAAAACCAAAGAATTTTTGGGACCTGAAGGATTTTTCTGAAGAAGAGCAGGCAGTTTAACTGTCCAGTACAAACAAGGGAGTTACGAACAATTACACAAAAAAAAACAAAAAAAACAACATGTTGGGATCATTCCAGGTGTTAACAACACAGTTATTAAGAATCAAGCATATGTAAACCTTTCAACTGGGTCATTTTTATAAATCCAACTATTATTTTCACTTGTGGACTATTTGTAAACGTCTTTTATGTGAAATATCTGATTCAGGTCAGTACTAAATAAAAAATAACATGCATTTTGTATGATCCCTCTTATTTTGGAAAAATAATTAACATTGTGCATAATTAACATATAATTACCATTATTTAGAATCATAATACGTTTTTTAAAGAAGTCTTATGCTCACCAAGTCTGCATTTATTTGATCAGTAAAAACAGTGATATTGTGAAATTTTATTACAATTTAAATAACGTTTTTCTATTTTAATATAAATTAAAATGTTATTTATTCCTGTGATAGCAAAGTGAATTTCAGGCCATTAATTCCGTGTCACATTCTTCAAATATCTGATTGGTCTCAAGAAAAGAAAAATCGGTAGCACTTTATTTTACAGTACGTGTACTTCCCTGGTACATACATGGCAAGTATCTTGTACCTACAGGCAAGGTACTTACCTGAAGTGTATGAACATGGTAACAAATAAGAAACACGGCTGTACTTAACAGTCGTACATGCATGGTAATTATTTTGTACATACTGACAAGTGTGGGTACTTACAGGTAGTGTCCGTATATGGTAACTAATTAGATACTTTACTATACTTACTAATGTATATACATGGTAAATATGTAGTAATTACGGACAAGTGGGTACAAATAGGCACGTCCTTACAGTATCCGCATATGGTACCTAAGACACATTACTGTACATACTAATGACATGTACATGGTAAATGTGTAGCACCTACGGAAAAATGTGGTATTATGTGGTAACAAACAAGACACATACTGTACTTGGTATATACAGTACGCTTGGTAAGTCCTAACCTTACCTAATAAAAAGAGGACTATTTTTTAATTGCTTGTGTAGGACTGTTAATGCTAAATTGCTCTCCACAACAGTGCTTACAAAGTTTGAAGAACTGGCAATTCCTGTGTAATGCTTATGTAAAATGGTGCACTTTATTTTACAGTCCTATTTCCATATACTTCCTATGTACGTACTGGTGTATGTACCTATTAGTTAATGTACAGAATAAGTTATGCGGTACTCAAGTTGGGGGGTATAAACATGGACCAAGATACTTATTGAGTAATTGATGGTAGGTGCCATTGCAGTTTGGAACTTGGGAGTTGGTTGGGAACACGGCGGTAACTGTGCAGCACTGCATAGTGTTAATATTTAGCAGACACAGTCCTTTTAAATAGGGATTTAGACACATGACAATCAGGAGTTGCAAGTGCAAATACGAGTCTGGTAGCTACTGTATAATTCCAAAATAAAATCTGTCTACACATAATTATTAGGAATGTACGTCATCAAAATCCCTATTGGACCAATTAGTTAAGAGAATCAGTGTCGTTAAAGATAAGGCAAGTTGCAATGGCACCTACCATCAATTACTCAATAAGTACCTTGGTCTATGTTTATACCCCCCAACTTGAGTACCGCATAACTTATTCTGTACATTAACTAATATGTACGTAGTACATTAGTATGACTGTACATAGTAAGTATATGTGAATATGTAAAATAAAGTGCACCATTTCATATAAACATTACACAGGAATGACCAGTTCTTCAACTTTACCATGTATAGACCATTAGTAAGTATAGTAATGTGTCTTATTAGTTACTATATACTGACACTACCTGTTAGTGACCGTTATTACTCACACTTGTTGGTAAGTACTACATATTTACCACGCGTATACCAAGTACAGTATGTGTCTTGTTTGTTAACACATAATACCACATTTTTCCGTAGGTGCTACACATTTACCATGTACATATCATTAGTATGTACAGCTATGTGTCTTATTAGTTACCATATACGGATGCTGTAAGGACGTGCCTGTTTGTACCCACTTGTCCATAAGTACTACATATTTACCATGTATATACATTAGTAAGGACAGTAAGGTATCCAATTAGTTACCATGTATGGGCACTACCTGTACCCACACTTGTCTGTATGTACAAAATAATTACCATGCATGTACGACTGTTAAGTACAGCCGTGTTTCTTATTTGTTACCATGTTCACACACTTCAGGTAAGTACCTTGTGTTAGCACTCTTTTGCCTGTAGGTACAAGATATTTACCATGTATGTACCAGGAGTACAGTACTGTAAAATAAGTGCTACAAAATTCTTATTATCCATGTGAAGTTTCGTTGCTAATATTAGATTTAAAGGGTCTAGTTCACCAAACAATGGAAAAATTATAGGACTGGGTTTACTCACCCCGGACCATCCTAGGTGTATTATATGACTTTCTTCTTTCAGACGAATCCAGTCTGAGTGATATTAAAAATTGTCCTGGCTATTCCAAGCTCTATCATTGCAGTCAGCGGGTGTTGCAGTTGAACAGTCCACAAGTCGTCAAATAAAGCGTGCGCATTCATAATAAAACGTGCCACAGACAGCTCCGGGGGATGAATAAAGCCCCCCTGTAGCAAATCCATGTGTTTTTTAAAGAAAAATATCCATATTCATATGTAATAAACACTTTTCTCTCACTTCTGCTGACTGTCATGCACTGAAGCAGTTCTGGCGGATGACGCAGCACGTCGGCGTTGCATGATTAGTGATGAACCCGGAGAGAGAACAAAACGCCGGTCATGAATTAGAATTACAAACAGAGGATTTGCAAAGAAAAATTACGGAGGATTTCGATATAAACCAAGAGGAGACTGGTTTTCCTTTGCTAAAGTAAGGAAACTTTGCTTCCTTTGCTCCTATAAACAAACTCGTGAGACTAGCATATCTCAGAGGCGTGCGCGCTGCGCATACGTGCTGCCTCATCTGCCGGAACTGCTTCAGTGTATGACAGTCAGCGGAAATGAGAGAAAAGTGTTTATTACGTTTGAAATATGGATATTTTTCTTTTAAAAACACATGGATTCGCTACAGGGGGCCTTTATTCATCCCCCAGAGCCGTCTGTGGCATGTTTTATTTTAAATGCGCGAGCTTTATTTGACGACTTCTGGACCGTTCAACTGCAACACCCGCTGACTGCAATGATAGAGCTTGGAATAGCCAGGACAATTTTTAATATAACTCCGACTGGATTCGTCTGAAAGAAGAAAAGGAAAGAAAGCATATTAGCACCTAAGGGAGGCTCGGGGGGTGAGTAAAACAAAAGCTAATTTTCATTTTTGGGTGAACTAACCCTTTAAGAGTTGGTCCAATTGCATCAGCCACAACAAGCTATTGTGCTTGTTACTGATTATTGATATTGGTTATTGATATCATATCAATGCACCCCTACTACTGACCTTGGAATTAAACTCTGCTAGAAAGTCAAAGTGCTTCTTCAGGTCTGTTGCGAGAATGGCCTCGATGACTAGGAAGCGAAAGCGCTTAAACTCAACGTGGTCCAAACTGCATAGGAAGTTGAACTCCGGCTGGGAAAGAAACAGGCTCCAGGCAGAGGCTGCATGGTGGTTCTCCAAAACTGAACGGTCATTATACAGCACCGCCTGTGTGAGGGAAAGAAGGATGAAGAAAATAAGAGAGAAACATGGTGTTCATGAGTCAAGAGGTTCCATGCTCGGATTACAAAAGCATATGCTTCTGATAAAATATGGGCTGGTTTCACTTCTTGACACAACAGTGTGAAAACAAGTTCAATAGCCAAAACTGTTAATGAGCTATTCAGAAACAAATAAACTGTACAAATTAAAAAGTTCTTCTAAACTACAATTTTAGGCATTGTTCACCACTTACCTGAGGAGCGTTAGTGGCTACGAGAAAGGCATTTGTGCGACCAGGGTGATCATAGTCATGCATAGCAGCTGCTACATATAGTGCCATGAGTTCCAGCGCAGGGATATTCCAGGCCAGACAGCCGTAACTGTCATCCGAGAATGAGGAACTTTTGGATGTGGCATATGCCACCCGGCCTGGGGAAATTCCACTGTCCGAATCTAATAAATACAAAGAGTGACCATGTATGAACAGTGGTGAAACACTATTACACATCCTTTCCATTTCAAAATCAATAAAGTGTCTTTCATAACCACCTAGGTGACACACGCAATCTACATTTCTAAGCTTGCTTTATTTAAAAAAAAAAAGTGAATTAGCCAACAATCCACAATATAAATTATCGGCTAATCACATGTGACAGAGATTAGGCGATAATAATTTTCATGTTATGGCTAATAAAAGATAAATGGCCGATTTTAAAATTCTATTTTGTAGAATTTTTTTTTAATCAATTTAAAATGAAATACTAAATCAATTTCTTCTTTAAACGCTACAAGTGAATTTAGACATCACAACATTATAATATACAGTAATGGAAATTCATTTTGAGCTCTGCTTAAGGTTACAGTAAAGTTTTATTAATTATTAGTGTTTTTAAAGATCAATTTTACACGAGTTAAGACGACAGCAAAAATAATCTACATAAAAAAATCAAATGGGAAATGGGAATGTACAAGCCAAATATATCCAATTTATATATACCTGGTATTAAAAAAATCTCTAACATCAGACAATAATCAATTTGCAACCACAGAAAAATGGAGCATTTCTGTATGAAACCTATTTAGTATATTTAATTCATAATAATCCTCTAAAAACATTTCGATGAAATTAGAAATTGTTATAAAAGTAAATATGATCTATATAAATATATAAAATGTTCAGCAAATGAAAAATGAAAAAGACATGTGAAGATCTGTTCAGAGATGTTTAGAGAAGTTTTGTTTTCTTCGCTGTTAATTCAAACATAGGCCTTAATAAGTCACTAATGAAATAAGAGAATCAAACACCACAATTGCAATTAAAATGTTTTCTCAGCAAACCAAATATTCTGAAACCATACTCCATCTCTTTCCACGAGATTTTTGCATATTTTGCAACTCTGTACTTGAGCCAGATAGTGAAGTCACTGGTCTCAGTGTGATTCAACACCTCTGCCTGCCAGAGGCTGCTGCGTGGAACAGCAGCAGAGTGAACTCCATTTGAGAAATTACAAGGGCCATCAGCAGACTTAAAATAAGCCTCAGACATGCTGAGCCAGCAGCCACCTCAGATCTCAATAGCAAAAGAGGATCTCATATCGGACACCATTTGCGCCGAAGACCGGGCAGCGGCGATGGCCTCTAATTTATTTCCGATGGAATGGGAGGTATGCGAGATATAGACATGACTGAGGATAGACCTAACCTGAATCTGCCCATCATGCACTTCATATTACCGTTTTATCCAGTGCCTTATCCAAGGGCACAATGATGGTAGACCATGAATCGACCATTGTGGGATTTGAACCTTTAACCTTCAGTTACCAGTCCACCACACAAAACCCCCTCAGTAACACCTGCAGATCTCAAAGTTTCTTGATGCCAAAACTATAATGGAGCATGAGAGTACAGGTGTACCTGTATCACTTCCCGTGACATGCTCATTATGGATCTGCTGAAAGCCTGGGATTGGCCGGGTGGTAAGATACCACACTGCATGAAGGACGTCAGTGGCATGGACACGGTTGTGATCTGAGGGGAGAACAGACAGAATACCAAGTTAACGCTTCACTGGAATTCTTTCTAACCGTTCTCAGCTTCACAAGACACAAATCTTCACTGTGGTCCAATTTGAGAAATACTGGAACAATTCTAACCCAGTTTCCAAGTTTAACTTCAAAAATACTTTTTTTATTCTCACAGGGGATATCACGATAGCCGTTTTCCAGAGCGCAAAAGTACGTCATGAATTCCCGCACAGGGATTTTGAAGATCTCTAACAGACCCGTGTCCTGGAACAAAGTGTACGCCACCTGAGAGAATGTAACAAACAGAACTTCATTAAGACAAGACAAGCAGTGAGCCATTTAGTCCCTGCAGATTCATGTTTACTGGCACAGACTACTGAGAAGGACCACTAGAATTACATTCAGCTTAATCTGTGTCAATGAAATGCCAGTCACATCAGATCAGACAATAAAAGTGTGTAATTACTTGGATTTAACTAAACGGGAAAGGTTTTCAATAGCTAAAAGAGAACCATGCTAAGTGATTAAAAAAAAAACTCTCAATTACATTTTTCTATTTTACTGAATTTGATTCCCAAAACTCGGCCCTTTTATTAGCTTAATCGCTGCAACAGGATCTTTTAATACTGGGCTTAATACATAGTACAAAGCACTAACATAGCTGAGAATACTGCCAGTCTTTCCTCCTGTCATATCCATGAGCTCAAAGATCTGGAAGTTCCAGGTGTTGATCTTTTCCATGAGTGCTTCATGGTCCACCAGCATAGAGTCCAACCTGAGCTCCTCGTCTCCCTGCCAGTGATCAATCACAGTCAGCAGACAGAAGGTTTTGCTTAGTTTGACAGAAAAAGTCATGCTTGGCATCTTTTCCAGAGATAACAACTAAAGCATTTTACTAAGTCAGTTAAATTTATGTTGTCCTCACACACTCTTACTGTGGACCCCTTTGGGCAGAACAATAAACTGAGGGTTTGCAGAGAGATCCACTCAAAAGCCACAGCTATAAATCCAGCAACCACACAATTATGCGAAAGCATGGGAATGCAAATAAGCACTCTGCTTCTAAACTCCACTCGACTTGTTCAACAGCTGGCCACTTTAACAACTGCCAGATTGGCCCATAAAAGGAGTAGGAGAGCAGTGGAATCAAGGCGAGGGCATTTCAGGTTACATGAAAGAAAAGCTCTTCTCTTGCGGGGCTTTCTAAGGCGAAACAGCAGTTCATAAATTAAAATTACTCATCCACAAGCAACACTGGATCTCAATTTCAGTTCCTGAGGCAATGTTTTAGACATTAAAATAATGAAACCATGCGGGGATAGTGTGCGTGCTCTACCTCAGGATCCAATGAGGACTGCTCTGTACTGGAGGTCTGTTCCTCTTCCTCAGGCTGGCTATTTAGTTTTTCACCCGCTGTGTCTGGAGTCCTCTCCTCCTGAGCCTCCAAGCTCTCCTCTCGGATCAAGTTTTCCCCACCATACTCTGCTCCTTCAGCTAAGAAAGTGAGCAAAAGCATCATTTTGAGTGATAAACCAAAGGATATACTCAAGAATGACTCTGTCGTGATAAATGGGGTTAGTGTCATAGCTTATTAACTTTACCTGAGCGTGTTCTTTGCATCTCATTGGCTGTTGTGTGATGGCCCTCACCCACCTCTATGCTGGCCACACCTTTCAGCATCTGTCGGCCACAACTACAAAAAGAAATAAAAACAATAAGGTACGACCTTTCATAAGGTACAACCTAATTGAGAGAAGAGGAGAAGGGTTCTAGAAGTTACAGTACCTGGTGCACAAGGGGGCTGAGGCAGGACCTCGATAATGTTGCTGGAAATCAGGTGAGCTTAGCGTGTAGCCCAGTGGTTTGTGCAGGTTTACGCTGGGCTTGGTGAGGAAATCAGCAGTGTCGGGGAACTCCACTGGAGAGCGTGTGACCAGAGAGGATCCGGGAGCAGCAGGGGGACTGTGACTCGGGGAGCTGACAGGACTTAGGCTGGGAGAAGCACCTATAGACATGAAAATCAATATTAATTCATTTATCCTTTATCTACATTGTAATCTTGTAAATTAAACTAAATAAAAATAAAAGTATATTTATATAAAAAAAGCATTTATTCATTCATCCAAAAAAAAGAAAAAAAAAGTAATTCATACAGTAAGAATCAGATACATTCCTGCTATGATTTAATTTCTGTGGGCTTTAAGTCAAGGTGGTGTAATTGTACAGAGACTGCTAAAGGTCTGTAAAGGTCAGTATTAAAATACTGAAATTCCAGAAATAGAAATGTTGGCATAAACCAAATATTATTGCTTGTCTGTCCAGTTAAATAAGTGTGGTGTAGTCAACGTACTGTACGGGTGACCATTTCGTTGTCATGCAACAAGAAAACAACCAGAAAGGACCCCCTTCAGACCCTCATGTTGTGTGTCAAGATCAGTGACCACTGATTTCCATTGTATGGACAAAAAACATGAAGGACATTTCTCAACTGTTTCTCAGTGTGGATGTAATGCCACCTCCACAATTATGACATGTAAATCAGTCTGACTAATCTCATAACTTTTACAAAATATTATATGCAAGGAAGGTTATTTCACTCTTGATGGTGCAGACCTGGTCTTCTGGGTAGAGTGTGGCTGTAGGAGAGGGTGACGGAGGAGGATCTCTGTTTAGGAATAGTCAGCAAGTTGCTGTTGGGCCCATTAGAAACACACAATCTGGCTAGGGTCAAAAAAAAAAAACAAAAAAGACAAAAGGTCTTATAGCTGACATGACTACAATTTCATTGATAGCTGAAAGCATATTAAAATGACTTGATAAATCAAAATATTTAATAAAAATGGAAAGGGCTATGGAGCATTTTATGAATGACTAATGTTCCCATTCAGCAATACCATGTGAGCCTAGTCATAAGTCAAATTTGCATTAGCTGATGTTTCTTTAGGGATTCTCAAACCAGCATCTGACAGATCTCTTTTTAACACTGCCACCTTGAGGGTAAACAGTCAAATTACAAAAAGCATAGTTGTTGGGCTTCCTTCACTACCCCGAAAACATCAACTATTTCCGCGTCCCAACGAACAGTCTACACACACCATAATTCCACGGTCCACACCCTCGACAGACCCATACCAATCCACAGATACAAATGCACCTGTGTCCCTGTCCTTGCCCACCTCAGAGGAGTACAGAGAGTGCACTAAAGTGAAAGAGTGTAGTCGCGAGACAGTTTGAGAGGTCTGACCTGCTGAGCTCAAAGTGAGATCTCTTTCCATTGGTGCGTGGGCCCCACCCCCCCCCCCCCCACCCCCCCCCCGTTCCCAGCGTTTGACGGATGGAGACGGCAGATCCAGTGGGGGGCCAGGGAGGAGAGCCGGCAGAAGCGCAGCAAAGAGAGCACAGAGGCGGCAGAGAGGAGGCAGAGAGGGCAGAGAGGGAAGAGAAGACCAAAGGACGGGGAGAGGCGGAACGAGCCGCTCAGCTGAGCGGTAGGGATGAATAGATAGGGTCTTAGGGAAGGGAGGGAGACTCTCTGGGTTGTTAGGGAGACTGGACCGACGGAGACTTGACGATGTTCCGCTATTAGGCCCTGAGACAATCAAGTACAGGTCATTTAGGAAGAACAGAGGAACTAGTACTCAATAAGCAGGATGACTTAAAGTGCACCAGTTACAGGGACAATACCTCTGGAGATCATAATATCTCTGGCGCAAGGGCACACATTTCAAATTTCTCACGTAGATCCAAGTTGAGGCAATATTTTAGAACACTCTCCTCTAAATGCCTATCACCCTTTTCTCTCTCTCTCATTTGTAATATTAAAAAGTATTATTCATTCTAGTAAAGCGTTCCATTTGGACAGTTAGTGAAACTGTCAAACAGTTCTTTAATTTGATTTAATTCCAAAAAATTTTTCTATCATTATCAATGTTAAAAACAGTTCCTGCTTAATATTTTTGTGGAATCTGGGATATACTTTTTATCAGGATTCTTTGAAGAATAGAATGGAAATGCATTTGTATTATAAATGTGACTTTTGACAAATGTACAGTGTTCTTTCTGGAAAAAAAAACATTTTTATTTCATAGAAAAAACGTTTGAATGATTGTGTATGTTTGTACCAGTTGTTATCAACTGATATTAGATTTTGTTTTTTTCATTTATTGGTATTGTCTATATTGGATATACAATGGCTCATACTGGAAATGTAATTGTGCCACATTTGCCATATTATTAGAGTATTTAACTTTTAAGTGCAATAACACTGTAACACTGTTAAGTGCAAATGTCATAATAAATATCCGACTGTACATTATAATGCTGTGATGCCTAAATTCACTTTAAGCATTTAAAACCACAGATTTTACTTTTTAGTACCACTAAAAAGTAGACAAAATAGCACAGAATTGACTTTTTTCATCAGTAATCAGCCATAACATGTATATAATTATCAGCTTACCAGCACTGGCCATAATTTTAATAGCAGTGCACAGAAAAATACCTTAAATTCTAAAATTATTATAATTATTAATTATAATCACTGGATATGTTTATACCTAAATATATAACTATTGGCCCTTGAGCAACAACAATATAGCAGAGCTACTTTTTGTTAGTAGCGAACTACTTTTTCAAAAGTGTAGCTTGACTGCAGTTACACTACTTCAAATTATGAGTGACTTGTAGCTCAGCAAGGATCCCCAACAACTGCTGCTCACCTACCTTCAGTGGCTTTCTCTCTCCTCTCTCTGAGGGGTCTTCTATCTCAGCGCAGGGGTAGAAACCAGGGAAGGGGGTGAAGGGGTTGACCCGGGGCCGGCAGGACCCAGAGAAAGCTCCCATGAGACTGCTGACACTGCGCAGTGAAGAGATGACGTGGGGTGAGAGAGACAGGTCCATCAGCAGGTCTGAGACCAGGTTCCTGGCCTCGTTTATCACAGAGAGATCCACGCCGCTTCCACTCACTGCACCCTAAGTACACAAAAAGTACATATTACAACATCCATAGAATGCACTGCAAAATCAGGAAATTGCTGCATAAAGATGCAGAGATTTACCCTGTACATATCTGTTTTCACCTACTGCCTCCTTGTGGTCATTTAGAAATACAGCAGGATTTTAAACCTTTACCTTTACATTTGCATTTTGGCAGACACTTTTACCCAAAGTGACTTACATTGCATTAAAGCTACACATTTTATCAGTTAATGCATTCCCTGGAAATCAAATCTATGACTTTGGCGTTGTTACAGTGATTGAGCTACAGCAACGCTACAGCATGCCATCCCACTGCTCCAGACTTGTGCCAGTAGTAACTGTAGCAAAGAATGACTCATTCTCGGAGCCATCCATTTGATAATTCCAGCCAAGTAGCGGAGACCGTTTTTTGATTATATCCACTCAGCGGAAAAAGGAACCGTTCATAATGATATTACAGGAAGAACTCTGGGTATCTATAATAAACTCAGCTAGTCTTAATCCATCTTCAGCCTTGTGTGCACATGCTGCGCTCATTTTATTGATTGTATTTAATTCAGACCTACAGAATTGTTTTGAAGGGGGGGTGGTGGTTCTGATGAAAGTAATAAAGTAGAAAGGCAGCACTGCTGCAACCTGCGTGTGTGCATGCTCACACATGTGTGTGGTCAAAGTGCACAGCGAGCACTTTCTCCAGGCTTTGACGTCATTTGGCAAGCTTTATGTGAGCCAGGATGAGGGTTATCCACTTGCATGTCAGCCGCAGTAATGAGCAGAAGGCAGATGGAGGGGCTACAGGACTCAGCATGCTAACAGGCTATAAACTGTCCTCAGATGGACGATATGAGGCTCATTCAGATGTAAAGAAAGTGAGAGGAGATGCTGGTCTATATGTAAAGGACTACAAAGATTACTCTTATTCTGGGCTGTATATAAAACATTATAAAATAAAACTCACACACAACTAATATAATAATATAATATAATATATGATCATACAGTATTTATAAAACATAAATGTAGTTAACATTTAGAACCAGACATTCTGAATGAATGATTACTATAAAAAGGGAAATCACATTAAAAATTCATTATACCAATCATTTTTAAATACATTTTATTAAATTATTTCCATTTTATACATTCGTTTATAAATAGAAGGGTAACACTTTACAATAAGGTTCCATTAGTCAATGTTAGTTAATGTATTAACTAACATGAACAAACAATGAACAATACATTTATTACAGTATTTATTCATATCCTTGTATGTTCGATTCTATGAAAATGCAAGTTGTTCCACTGTTAGTTCATGAAGTCATCGAGTGCATGAATATTTTATCAAGCACAACTTTTGATTTTAATAATGCATTAGTAAACGCTGAAATTAACATTAGCTAAGATTAATAAATGCTGTAGAAGTATTGTTCATTCTTAGTTCATGTTAAATAAAGTAGTTAACTAATGTTAATGAACCTTATTGTAAAGTGCTACCAATGGAACATCACAAAGGTTCATAAAAAGTTAATTAAAAACAAATGTACTTGAGTGGCCTGGATATTGGCTAGTTGAGCCAGAATGTCATGGGACTACTCTTACCTAATAAACCTTATATAAATAGTGCTGATGAAATACTCAAGTGTTGAAAAGCTAAACAGGAGTAGAACTGACCTGATATTGTGGCTTGTACCATTGTTTCAGGTCCCAGTCCCACAGGATCATCTAAGGACACAAAACAAAGCACATTTCATTCACGACAGCCACCCCGCACAAAACCTATGGAAAGTTAAGACAAAGCAGCACCTTAAATGAGTTATTTTTAAGTTGCTGAAGTTCCTATAACCATGTAAAAATAAACACATTTCTAGGTATTGGTTTGAACAACCATTTGATGTGTTAGTGAACGTTTTGTCAACACCTGAGCAACGCCTCTTGTGTGCTGAAAGCTGCTGAACGAAAACATTTCTGGTGCTTGCCAGGGTAAAAAAAAAGAAAGAAAAGAAAACCACTGTAACCACAATGAGACATCATGAATAGCGCTCGCAGATCTTATCTAGCCAAACTACGTCATTTGACTGCATTTCCACGTTATCTGACACAGAGGCTCAGAGGAAAGTCACCCAACAGAAGCCAAGTCCCACAACACTATCACCAGACTGTGTCTGTTTTCTGGTATCATGGAGTAGCAAAGCAACTTTTACAGTTAAATTGAAAAACAAGTTTCTAAATATATTAAAAACATGATCGAATGGTCTTGTAGACTAAAACTCTTTCTTTGAAAATGTAACTAATCCATTAGGCCCAAACATCAAAACAAACTTGCACAAGTCACAATCAACACGTTTAGCAACAAAACAAAAAGTATAGATTTTAGGCGTTATAACTAATAATGAAATACGTTTCTGGCCATTTTTCTTATATTTTTGCAGCACAATTCTACAGTCCTAGAAAGTGACAAATTCATTTGTTAAAAGGACAAATATTCCATGCACTTTTATGGCCTCATATTAATTAGAAGACAACATGTATGCTTTTATAAGAATTAGAAAAATGTTGTTTAAAATTAAGGATTTTATAACAAGCCATTTTTTTAAATTATTCATTTATTCATTTATTTTTGCACAAAGCCTGGTTTAATTCTGTTCACAACAAAAAAGGGGGATAAAATCTTTTCTTTCAGGGATGTGGAAAACTTTTTTTTAGGGAACACTGGCATAAATTAATTTAGCAACAAAGCAAACACACATTAAGAAGAGTTCAACATCATCAAAACAGTGGCAGTCACAGCTCTAAAAAATCAAACAAGCAAAGTTTGAGAGAGTTCTCGGCCAACAACGGCTCATATGTAAGCGGTCGCCATGTTAAACTCATAAAGTCACTGTAGCTGAATAGCAGTGCAGTGTTAGACCACATGGGGGAGTACTGGTGATATGCACGAGAAGAGCCTGGTTTCGCACACAACAGAAGACAAAGCAGAAGTCCCCTGCACCTGCGCTGGCCATGTCCATTATCAGCTTACTGACTTTCCCAGCAGCTTCTGATCTTATAAAAGGCCAGCAGCATCTCACGCGCATCCAGTTCTAGTTTTATGTCGCCATGGACCCTGACTACCTCACAGACTCTGACTCATCCAACACACAGGCTCAGAGAGCAACAGATGGAGTTGATGGAAACACTCACCTGTTTAACCTGAATCAAAATTTTTTTTACACAAACATTAAACCACCCCAAGACACAAAAAAAGACTCATTTGAGTTCAAATGACTTAATTCCATGTCTGGAATGGGATCTGATTATGATGCAGACACAGTGGCCTCTTAATCAGATTAAGATTAATCAGATGTTTTACTGATCAGACAGAGATGATCAATGTTTGCTGTCAGCATCTTAACGCCATCAAACATTTAGTATGGCAAATAAGCACTGCCATGGCAACCTGAGAGAGGCCAGCAAAGCGAGGAGACCATACACTCAGATTTATTGACATTGTGTCAGTCCATCAAGAGTTCTGTGCTTTCGCGCCTCCATTCCTTTAAGTTGCGGAAGGTTTTTGGTGGGTGATAATAAACCACTTACCCTTAGACTGTGCTCACGAGATTATAACGTGTTCCCATTAAGCGAAAAGCATGGGCATTGATGCGTACACCTGTAGATGAACACAGACTCGAGTCTCGCCCCCTCTGAATGTTACACAGAGCAAATCTCTCTACTTTTGTTCTTTACAGTCTGTTGAGCTAGTAAACTTCACCGATAGGGACAGAGATTACGACAAACTAAAGTTTGGTTTCCAGTTTCCCCCTACAATTCCTTAGCTCTCCTTGAATGTGTTACCCTCTGACTCTGGTATTCCCTGGTAGTAAGGACTGTCATTGAGTGTTGCCAAAAAGAACATTTATTTTGTGTACTTGGTTTGTGTAGTGAAAGGTGTATTATGCGCGTTTAAGGTCAATAAAACATCCTTATTTTCTCACATACGGTACATTATTGTGTTCTCCCTCTATTCCTCCTCGCTCTTTTGCTGGTACACGCGTTGCAGTTTACAAAGCTCAGATCATCTGCAAAGCGGGTGTCTCTGATGGCCACTATCCATGCATTGTGATTGGCCGATATACCTCAAGCGTGTGACGGAAATGTTACGCCCCTTACCATATTGTGTTGATGCCCTGTCCGGCCGCAGTGACGAGACAAAAACATTAAAACCACTTATAAACGAGGCATTTGTTGTGCATCCAGTGGGGACATAATTCCGGATTATAATGACTCATACTGTCTGTTTACGCGTTGCATTGCATCGGCAGCCGCGTAAACATATAAAACCATGTCTGCATTTGTGATCTCATCTGAGAAATTACAAACAACAAGCGTTACTCTACACTGCCCAAAAAACTCGTTTTTGAATCGTCAGTGGCAAATTCTTTAAAAATATAAAAAACGTACTTACAGTCTCTGAGTCAGAACAGCCGGCATTGTAGCCTACTCTCCCAGGATCAGGAAACAGTCCTCCATAAAATTTGTTGCACACATCTGAATATTTGGGTTAACTGTTCTGTAACAGTGTTGTAAATACAACTTAACACCTGATTTCTAGTCGTGTCCTCTTTTGGAAGACCAAACAAAGTATTTCCGCTTTCACAACAAAACACACAGCGCCTTCACACGACATGGCGGCAGCTGCAACAACAATACTGCAGCGAGAATAAAATTTACGCCTTCTTTCTTTGCATGAACATTTGGGCGGCATTATGCTAATTTTCCACATAGTGATGTAGACATGTGGGGTGTGTTAGAATGAGCTGTTTTAGGTAGTCGTGGTTGACTCTTAACTTTTATAAAGAATTATCTCTTTGGATTTAGTCTTTGCAACTTTACAGATCTAATTTATGCACCAAGAGCTTCTAACACTCCAAAGAGAAAGGAAAATTTAAAATTCCCCCCCAAACAATCAGTTCTTTTGACAACCCCCTTTAAGATCTGTTTGGGTAAAGTGAACAGAATTAAATGCAGGTGTAATAAATGGGATCCAGAAAGTTTTGTGAGCTAACTCGTACATAGTTGAAAATGCATGTGCTCACATTGCATTTGGAGTCTAACTGCTAATCCATCCTGATACACTACCATTCAAAAGACTGGAGTAATGATGCTGGAAATTCTGCATTGCCATCACAGAAATGATTACATTTTATAATGTATTAATATTAAATCACAAAATAGTTTAAATTGTAATAATATTTCACAAAACAATATTACAGTTTTTACTGTATTTTTTAGAGTCTGTAATGCCCGCCTTGGGTGAGTATAAGAGTCTTTTTCAAAAATGTTTAGAAATTGACTGATGTTGAGAATGCACAGCTGAGTAAAGTAAAAAAAAAAAAAAAGACAATTCCACTAACAACATCATGTTTGTTTTTAGATTAAAATGCATGTATATTTGCATTAGGGAAGTCGTGGCCTAATGGTTATAAAGTCGGACTCGTAACCCAAAGGTTGCGGGTTCGAGTCTCGTGCCAGCAGGGATTGTAGGTGGGGGAGTGAATGTACAGCGCTCTCTCCCACATTCAATACCACGACTGAGGTGTCCTTGAGCAAGACACCGAACCCCCAAATGCTCCCCGTGCGCCGCAGCATAAATGGCTTGCCCACGCTCGCTCCGGTGGGTGTTCACTGTGTGTGTGTTTGTGTGTGTTCACTGCTGTGTGTGCACTTAGGATGGGTTAAATGCAGAGTACTAATTCCGAGTATGGGTCACCATACTTGGCCACATGTCACGTCACTTTCACTTTTTCACTTTTTATTTGAGAGTAACACTATGCAGACTTTCCTTGTACACTCTGACGTAGTCAGTGATGTATGTAGTCATGAAATCAGAGACTCTCCCCTTGAAATCCGATCACAAGTGGTCAGAGGAGACGCACTTAAGATTCATGTAACTACCAGGTGTAAACACCTGTAAAAAGTTTAAGCATATTGTCTTACCTTGACTCCATGCGAGTGTGCAATCTCAATCACTATTTTCAAAAAAGTGTCAATATTAATATTAACTTAAAAAAAATAAAAAAATAAAAATATTTTTACAAATACAATGAATTTACAAATCTCATGAATATTGAGACGTCTTACTAGAGTTGGCATGTATTTTGCACCATTTGCTAGCCTTGATGTAAATCAAAAGATCAAATCTAAAATGTTACCTAAAATGTCTTAAAGAAGTCTCTTTTTAGGCTCACCAAGGATGCATTTATTTGATAAAACACACACACATATATATATTCTCCCACTTAAAAAGTTGAGAGAGGCCTGTAATTTTCATCATGGGTATACCTCAAATATGAGAGACAAAAGGAGAAAAAAAATCCAGAAAATCACATTGTAGTTTTTTTAAAGAATTAATTGGTAAATTCTTTGGTAAAATAAGTATTTGGTCACCTACCAACAAGCAAGATTTCTGGCTATCACAGACCTGTAACTTCTTCTTTAAGAGGCTCCTCTGTCCTCCACTCGTACCTGTATTAATGGCATCTGTTTGACTCGTTATCAGTATAAAAGACACCTCCTGTCCACAACCTCAAACAGTCACACTCCAAACTTCACCATGGCCAAGACCAAAGAGCTGTAAAAGGACACCAGAAACAAAATTGTAGACCAGCACCAGGCTGGGAAGACTGAATCTGCATTAGGTAAGCAGCTTGGTGTGAAGAAATGAACTTTTATTAGAAAATGGAAGACATACAAGACTATTGATAATCTCCCTCGATCTGGGGCTCTATGCAAGATCTCACCCCGTGGGGTCAAATGATCACAAGAACTGTGAGCAAAAATCCAGAACCACACGGGGGGACCTAGTGAATGACCTCCAGAGAGCTGGGACCAGAAAAAAAAAAAAAAAAAAAAAAAAAAAAAAAAAAAAAAAAAAAAAAAAGAAAAAAAAAAGTAAAACCAACGGCTACCATCATTAACACACTGCGCCGCCAGGAATCAAATCCTGCAGTGCCAGACGTGTCCCCCTTGCTTAAGCCAGTACATGTCCAGGCCTGTCTGAAGTTTGCTAGAGAGCATTTTGGATGATCCAGAAGAGGATTGGGAGAATGTCTATGGTCAGATGAAACCAAAATAGAAATTTTTGGTAAAAACTCAACTTGTCGTGTTTTGGAGGAGAAAGACTGTCGTTGCATCCAATAACACCATACCTACTGTGAAGCATGGGGGTTGAAACATCATGCTTTGGGGCTGTTTTTCTGCAAAGGTCCAGGACGACTGATCCGTGTAAACGAAAGAATGAATGGTGCCATGTATCGTGAGATTTTTGAGTGAAAACCTCCTTCCATCAACAAGGGCATTGAAGATGAAACGTGGCTGGGTCTTTCACCATGACAATGATCCCAAAACACACCGCCCTGCGTCGAACTTGGGGGCAACGAAGGAGTGGCTTCTTAAGAAGCATTTCAAGGTCCTGGAGTGGCCTAGCCAGTCTCAGATCTCAACCCCATAGAAAATCTTTTGGAGTTGAAAATCCGTGTTGCCCAGCTACAGCCCCAAAACATTACTGCGCTAGAGGAGATCTGCATGGAGGAATGGGCCAAAATACCAGCACAGTGTGTGAAAACCTTGTGAAGACTTACAGAAACGTTTGACCTCTGTCATTGCCAACAAAGGGTATATAACAAAGTATTGAGATGAATTTTTGTTATTGACCAAATACTTATTTTCAACCATATTTGCAAATAAATTCTTTAAAAATCCTACAATGTGATGTTCTGGATTTTTTTTCTCATTTTGTCTCTCATAGTTGAGGTATACCTATGATTAAAATTACATGCCTCTCTCATCTTTTTAAGTGGGAGAACTTGCACAATTGGTGGCTGACTAAAATTTTTGCCCCACTGTATATATATATCTATAACAGTAATACGTGAAAATATTATTATAATTAAAATAACTGTTTTCTATTTTAATATTATTTTAAAATGTTGTAGTTTCCAGATTCTTGTGATTAAATTCTTGATTCTTGCTAAATTACTCCAGTCTTCAGTGTAAAATTATCTTTCATTGTAAAATATGCTGCATTGGTGCTCAAGAAACCTTTATTATTAATATAGATGTTGAAAACAAATATTTTTGTGGAAACGGTGATGCATTTGTTTTTAGGATTCCTTGATAAAAATAAAAAGTTTAAAAGAACAGCATATTATTTAAAATATAATTTTTTTTAACAAATGTAAAAAGTCTTTGCTGACACTTGCATCCTGCTGAATAAAATGATTAATTTCTCTAAAAATAAAAATTGTACTGACAAACTGCATTTAATCCATTTTTATATAAACCAATTTAGACAGAAAAACAATATCATCTCAGGACTCACTGACAATTTTTTTCTGATTAAAATACAAGCAAAAAAAACAGCAGGTAAAAACACCCATAACATGTACATGTGTAGAAGTACACTCCCTTAATCCGACCCACAGGCAAAAACAGAGTCTTGTTCTTTTAAGGACAGAAAACCTGCATTGTGGGAAAAACGTGTCATACAGTATTTGCATTACAAAGCACCGAAACAGTTAAAACACTCAAAAGTAGACTCTAGTCTGCAGGCATTCGCCTACATAAGGTCAAAGACATCATGCTTTGCGTAAACCTAATGCTAACACAAATGACATGTGGGAACTGTGCTGACAACGAGATGAAATAAAAATTAGTCGTCAACAACAACACTGAAAAAATGGAACTTCCGCTACTAAATTGTCACTACGAGAGCATCAGTGTGAGATGGAGAGTATAAGAGCATTGTGTGTTTGAGAGAATGTCAGTCGAGTGGCTAAATAACTGCACACCATCTGAAACCAAAAGGCCAACCAGGGTTGGCCAAACAAAAACAGCATCATAAAAGCCACAGCACTACACCAGTCAAACCAGTCAGATGAGCCAGGCAAGAGCTACATCAACACACAACAGACCAGCCAGTGAACCAGAAAAACAAACCAACCGCTGATGAACACAGATCACTTTACATGCAGAGAGACAGGGTTAGAGACACGGCATGATTTTATGAAAATGAAAATGATTAAAAACACAGCAAACAGTTTGGTAAAGTTTGTTATAAGCAAATGCTGCATGATCTGAGATTAAAGACAATGAAAATATGGCCTGATATACAACACAGGAAATGACAAGCATGCATTTATTGATACCATGTACGGGTGACTTTGAAAGCTTTTTCCCGTAAAAAAATTACCAAATAGGTTCCTTACCTAACATTTGTAATGCAATAGTGCAACATCAACTAACCTTTAACTATATTGTTTCTTATTACAATGTGAAAACAGAGTGTGCTGCTGATTTTTGTGAAACATGATATGTCTTTGCATAGAACCTTCAAAAGAACAATTTATTTGACGATTTTATTACACTACAACAGTCTTTTGTTCATTTTAATGTGCCTTTGATGAATGAAAGTATTATTTTCTTTTTTTTCTTAAAAAAAAAACATCTTACAGACTCCAAACTTTTAAATGTTAGTGTATATATACTATTACTATATGACACATATACAGGTACCATTACTAGTGTATATTTTCTATATCTATGGTACTTTTTTTATCTTTTTTTTCTAATTTTTTTTTCATTTATTAATTTAGGTTAATATGTTATAAATATTTTTTTTATTTCACGTTAGTTCGTAATACATCAACTAATGTTGTTTTATACAACTTTAATATAATAAAAATGTATTAGTATGTAAACATTGACATTTAAGATGAATAAATACTGTAGAAAATAAATATTTCTCAAGCACCAAATTAGCATATTAGAATGAAGGATCATGAGACACTGAAAACTGAGAGGTAATACAAACAAATCAGCTCGTGATCACTGGAATAAATTAGAAGAGAATAAAATGTTGAAAATAGAAACAGTATTTTAAATTGTATACTATTTCAAATATTTCGTTTACGGTCGTTTTGACTTTACGGATTTTTTTGTAGCGGTGAGCATAGAGACTTCCAAAAACAATAAAAAAAATCAATACCAAAACTTTTGAATGGCAGAGGAGAGCATCAAAAACAAAAACAAATAATAGATCAGTAAAGATTAGCATGAGGTGGTCACCAAAAAACAAAACAAAAAAAAAAACAATTTGGGTATGTAGATGAAAGCCTTCAAAATGAGAATAAAAATGCCAGGACTAATATACCATGTACAAAAGGATGATGTCCGTATGTACAAAATGATGAGGTATCTGGTTTAAGCCCACAAAATGTGGTGATTTCAAATAGCCCTATCATGGATGTAGCAAAAGTGTGTGTGTACAGAGACAAATGTGTCCCAGTTTGTGTTTCTGTGGGTGTCAGAGAGCTGACGTCTGTGCAGGCTAACGCCCCTCACGGCTCAGCTTTTCTGTGTGGGAAAGTCCTGGCTACTCTGCAGTCAACTCCAGCCAGTCTCACAAAGACAAGGTCAATGGCCATTTCTCAAGTCTCATCTGACCCCTAGAGACGATTGCATTTCACATAGAACATTATGTTTTTTCGGTCTCATTGATCTGAATTGCACACATTTCATGTTCTCCGGGAAAACAGTGCATGAAATCACACATTGAAGAATACATTAATCAATTCTGATTTTTCATCAAGCAACACCACAACATCAAGAGTGCTTCCACTTAAAAAAGGAACTAGTGAAAAAGCATCTCACATCCTATTATTTAATTAATCCATGTGTACAGCAACCTTTTTGGTGCCAAACATAATTATCTGACTGCTATTTACCCAAGCATCTCCAATAGCAATGCTTTGGTACTTGAACTTGGGTACAACCCTCCCTTAATGGCTTACAGTCCTTGTCATTACAGAGTTATGCCGTCTTCTGGAAAGCAGTCAGTGACTTCATGCTGAGCAGTGATTATGTCTGGCTCTCAGTGGCTGGTGTCAGGACTCTGACGGGCAGGAGAGAGACTGGGGAAGAGGGTTATGTTGTCAAGAGCAGCTGGCAGGCCTGTGGAACATTCCCTTTGTGGAGGGGAATGAGGAGATACCACGGCATCCTGTGCTTTTCACATGGGAGCATCACTTCTCTCCAAACTACTGAAGGTAGTTACAGATACAGACCAAACCGGCTACAAGCTTCCAATGTTCCACTTGGCCGAAAAGCTTTGATGGTGATTGTGTGATTACAGTCTTCCAGGAAATGATGCAAGTCATTATAAGGTGCTCTAAAACAAAGATGCTGTAAATGGGTTGATGCATCAGTTGCACTTTTATAAATTATTAAAACTGGTTATGGGGTGATAATGGAGAGTCATTCCAAAGGGAGGGTTTGAAAGCATTTCCCCACAATGGCGTCATGATGATTTTGATGGCTTTTCTTCTCTCTACAGTAAAGGCAATGGTCTTCAAAATGGCTCATTGTCTCTTTTTGCAAAACATGACAATCCAAACATCATAAGAACTAATCTGATTTGGGTCTGGAACGCAGCTCTAAGACGTGTTCTAGTTTATTGTGTGTTGTTGTCTTAGTCTCAGTCTGAGCTTACTAGCATCTGCTTTAGCCATCGGCATTTGTTTTGGTATTACTGTAGGGGGGCTGTGGAGGTGGGGTTATTCAGTGGTCAGCCAGGGTATCTGATTCGCTAGACTAGGAGGAAGGGAATCCTGTCCTGTCTAGGGATGCGCAAAACTATATATTTGAAAACAAATGTTAGAAAGGACTGTTTTCCAAAAAGGAATATTTTGCCTTTTGACACAGTATCTTAAAACAATACTGATTGTGGGTTCCGAAAAATGTGCAAAAAAAAATAAATACCAAAAAATTTTATTTATTAGTACTTTACTACACTACTGGTCAAGAGGCTTGGGGAAGATTGTACATTTTTGAAAAAAGTTCTTAAGCTAACCAAGGCGTACTTGATCAAAGTAGAGTAAAAAATTACATGTGAAACAAAAGTACCCGGTTCTATTTAAGTATTTTCAAATGTAATTTATTCTTGTGATGGCAAAGCTAATTCTTCTGCACTCAAGTACTCCAGTCTTCAGTGTCACTGATCCTTCAGAAATATTATAATATGCCGATTGCTGCTCAATAAAATTTTTCTTCTATTCAACATGAAAACAGTTGTACTGCTTAAAGATTTTGGGAAACTGTGAACTTTTTTCAGGCTGCTTTGATTTTAATAAAGGCAAAAGTCATAATTTATTTGAAATAGAAAAAGGTTGAAACAAGAGTCTTTATAACGGTCACTTTTGATCCAAATGATTGTGTCATTGCAGAGTGAAAGTATTATATACATATATCAGGGCTCCAGACTCATTCTTCCCACTGGTCGCTCTTTTGCGACTAACTTTCTCAACTGGTCGCACGAGCACATGATTTGGTCACAATATATATATATATATATGCATTTTGCCGCTACAAATTGGATTAATCAATGCATGCTTTTACCATAGTTTATAGTTGCAAAAGTGGTTAACATTCATTTTTCATCAGTATTATATTTGTTATTTGAATTTTGTGAATGGGAGTTCCTCTTTTGCTGAGTTATAAGCCGGGCTTGGGATGCTTTCGAATTCGGGATCTTGTTGTCACGTTTTACAAGAAAAGATAATTGTATGTTTTGCTTACATACATCTACACACCTTTCACTTTTTAAGACTAAAACAAAAGATGGATTCATTGTTATTCTTAATTAAAAAGCACAACAACATAAAACGGTAAGATACAATGACAAACAAGCTTAAAAAACGTTTATTAACAAAAACGAATAACATGAGGCATGGCATACACCACATGCTGAATTATATACAGACTAATAAATTACAGAACGTTTAGCAAACACTGAGGAATCAAATAAAAAAATTAAATAAAAGAGAGCCTCCATAGCGTAATGTGAGGTAAACAGCAAAGATAACAAGCTTTTCAAAATGAAAAAAAAAAGTAAAACTAAACTTGCTGCCAGTGACAGTGCTTGCATGTTTTTTTCCCCACAAGAATGCCAACATGTTCACCTTCTCTGGTTTAAGAAGCTGTCTTTTACTTTACTTTAGCTTGAAACCATCCATCGTTTCCTTAATATTCGCGTCCTTTTTGCTGCGCGCACCTTCGCGCTCCTGCTGACGTGGCGAGTATAAACCAGGCTCTACACTCGAAGCGCTGTGCAGTTCAAACGAGTAGCGCGGTTTCGTTATGCTTTCAGTTTCATTTGCCGTTTGATGTTTCACATATGCAACAGAAATGGCAGCGCTTATGAGTTGAACAACGCGGTGGTCGCGCCAGTGCGACTGCACACAAAATAGTCGCACAGGCAGAAAAAATGGGTCCAGTCTGGAGCCCTGAAATGTTTTATATACTGTATATACACACACACAGTTTTTTCCCCCGCATCATACATATAATATGAGCAGAACTCTTGAAAAGCAAAATGGAAAAGTGTCATAACAGTCAAATGCTAATCGCCAGCCAGCAGCCACAAAAGTCACCATCATACCCCCCTCGCATACCAACCAGATCCCAGTCACACCAGAGTTTGGCTGCCCTCTCTTTCGCCCTGCCTCTGCGCACAGCTGGCTGGCTGCACCGCACCACGTTGCCCCTCCGCTGTCTTGGCACAGCTAAGAGCAAAGAGCTACAAAGTGACTGCTCTTTTTTTAGGGCTGAAATTAAAATCTTGCTGTCTGAATCGTGACTAGGAGAGCAGGGAATACAGTGCATCTGAGTGTGTGACGGATCTCAGACACTGCTGACACAGAAGGCACTCGAGGGAAAGAAAGCAATAGTTCACCACTGTTTGTGTGCGCTGATATGATCAAATATACATATAAATAATGTGCATTTAAGCACGCATGTAAACGGGACAGCCCAGCTGCTGAGCTTTTCTGATTTACAGTTCACCTCTCTGAGGTCACCTGTCTCCAACACAAACAGATGCTGCTGATTAGGGATGGGCGATATGGGCTTAAAAAATATATCACGATATTTCTGGTATTTATTGCGATAACGATATCAATGACGATAATTCATGGAATCCTGTTTCTTTAGAGAAAAGTATTATTTTTCCTATTATACCCAAAATAGGTGTTTTGTGAGCATTAATGAGTACACACGTAAAGTAAAGACTGTTTAATTCATACTGGAAGCCGGAGGGCGCCCTTGCGCAGAAACTCCACATATGCATAGTAGAAGTAATGCTCCAGGAAGAAGTATCCAGTGATCCCTGTAGCTGAATAAAACGCAGACAGAGAAATTTTAACTGAGGAAACCTGAAGACAATAAACATGCGATTGCACACAATTATGGTATCCTGGCTCTTCAAGCAACTCGGGTATTTTTTATAAGGATTAGAGTATATTTTAATGCAGTGCTAATCAACATAGCCTTTATCACTGTATATAAAGCTATACAATAGTATGATTTCTGCCTTATTCTGTTATACGAAACCACGTCTGATCACAAAAAAAAGTTATTTCAAACACTCGACTATGTTATGAAGTTAATATGGAGAAAAAGCATGTCAATAAATTAAAATATCTTTGTTGGACAACAGGTTTGTAAACGACTCATACACATGTAAAACTGTCGCACACGTGCTGCTGGTGTACATTTACTCAAGGCTCAGACCGATTTCTGTCGCACTGTACAGCCCTATCCAAACCTGTTCCAGATTGTAGAAGGAGCTGCTCAATTTCATGTCCGCCTTCCTTCAAGTCACTCCACAGTCGCACACAGAAATGTGTCAACAACTAGACTTTATCGTTATTATCGCGGGAAGACTAATTCTTATAGTGTGGAGAATGTTTACCGTATATCGCAAACGATAAGATATCGCCAATCCCTATGCTCGTGCAAACCAGTTCGGTCCACAGTGTTACTCTGTCACAACACCGCCATTCCAAGAACCTAACGGAAACAAGGGAAGACGCCAGGGCTGAACTGGAGGAGAGAACAAGGGTTTCCCAAAGGTTGGCCTTGCCTGGTGTAAGCTCATGTAAGTATGGCACCTGGAGAATGAAACTCGAGCTGGTTGAACAGTAAATCTGTGCCGAAAGTAGTGTGTCATTTGGAAGTCCTGGCTCTGAACCTGCTGACAGTGTGATCTTGCATTTTCCACTCTCTCAAGTCACACTACCTCCATCAAATCCTACTCCTGGACTGGATTTTTCAGAGCTCTTCCAAATTCCAGCACGGAGACGGTTGGGATGTGTCATCAGTATTGGGACTTCTTGTTTTAAATTGACCTGTGATTCTGAAAAGACATGTTACAGCAAATAAAACTGACTAAACTGATCAAATTTTAATAATTAGCCTAAAGAAAACTGACAAATTAAAGTACACTGTGAAATACAGTCTACACCAAAGCATAAATCATTTTTTAAAAGACTGTCAGAATTTCAGTTTTAACAAAGTTTGGGTTAAGTGTATTAAATGAGCAATAGGGCCTTTCGCACCCCCCGGGAACCTTTTCATAGGACCAGAACTAATTGTGGAATACCCAATTTTTGGCGTTTTCGCACCGCCGGAATTGGGAGCGATTTTAGTACCGGACTGCATTTTTCGAGAACCAAATTAGCTCCTACTCGGAGCAGGGTCAAACCAGCACAACTGGTACTAATCGTGAAGCAAGTAGACATTGATTGGCCAAACGAGTACAAAACGCACTCACCCGCCATGATTTAAAACGCCACGTAAACATACTGTAAACATTGTGTCAAATTATTTAGCAAGTATGGAGAACAGCGATAGAATGGACTGAAGTGCAGGACATTGTACAAATGCTAGACTGCCAGTTATGTTGGAGCTTCTTAGTCCTCCTTTCTGTTCTTCAATCGCTTTACCATATACGTCCAGGGGACATTCCATGTTCAGTATTGGTGAAACCCGCGAGACACACACAACAAAACAGCTCAGAATAACAGCGTCCTCCCATCCTCCCCTGTTGTTAATGTGTTCTTCTATGTTTCGGTGTGAAACGCCTGCCCGCCACAACGAAGAGCTGTCGAACGGGGGCCTTCTACGTCACTTCTTAGTACGCACTCTCGGTGCGAATGCAACCCTTTAAGTGGTACTGGGAAATAGTTCGCGCAAATTCGTCCCAGTATTTTAGTACTGTACATTTAGTTCTGGAACCAAAGCGGTGCGAAAGGCCCTTAATATACATGAAGTAGTGTGCAAGCAGTGTTTCTGAATTTCCTTTCAAACATGAGAATCTGTGAAAAATGCACCATTAAGACACAAAAAATAAATAAGAAAGAATACAGCAGCTAACATCTTGAGAGTTCAAAAGCTATGAACACACGCAAGGCTATACTCTGTTAAAGTGTCTGTCTCTTCACTCTTTCTTCAGGTTATTGGCTCTTGGCCGCATGCCAGACCGAGCAGAGCTTGCATAATAACAAACACGTTTTTGCAGGAACAACAAAAATGCCACAAGCTGAGGAAGGTCAACAATATTACGTCAATGATGAACTTTTTCCCACAATGGTATGCTTCAAGACTAAATGGCCCATCGCTATTTGGCTTTGTTCTGCTTTATACTAATCAAAAATGTCGACATTTATAAGAGTCAAAAAGTAACAAAGAACCACATACAATCGTGTTCAGAATGTACCAGAACTCCAGTGAGGACATGGGCTCAAAACAAACCACACAGACAGGTTATGGTCCATATATTCACAATTATCAGAAGAAATGCGCCAATGCAGAATTACCTCTGTATGTTTGAATCACTACCTAATATGTTACATTACCGTTAAAAGTTTGGGTTTGGTACGACTTTTTAATGTTTTGAAGAGTAGTCTTAGCTCTTAAAGCTGCATTGATTTATAAAAAAATGCAGAAAAGTTAAAAACAGAAATACTGTGAAATATTTTTAGAATTTAAAATAATGTTTTTTTTATTATAATACTCTTTATCATAATAACTTTTCACAATTATAATATCATTTTATAATTAGACAGATGTGCTGTTTAATATTTTGTGGAAACCATGATATATATTTTTCAGGATTTTTTGTTAAAAAAGAAAGTTCAAAAATAACAACATTTATTTGAATAGACCTTTATCTTTACTGGTTACTTTTGATCAATTTTAAGAATCCTTGCTAAATAAAAGTATTATTTGTTTCAAAAAACACTTTTGAAAGACAGTATACATAGCACATAGAGTTTTGTGCTTTAAGAAATTAACAAATTATGCATATATAAATGAATGCATTCAACCCATACTGATTTTTTTTTTTTTGCTGGGCCATATTACGCCCCACAACATTGATAAATACCGATTTTTTTAAAAGGTCAGGAAAAAAAAGAACAAGAAGAAGAAGTAGAAGAAGAGTAGTGGTCAACCGACATTGTTTTTTTTGACAGCCGATGCCGATATATTGGAAAGCAGGGTGACCGATGGCCGATATAAAGCAGATATCATTTTATTTAATATTTAAGAAATTTGAAATCATTTTGAAAATGGATTAAACATAAATTTGTAAAATAAACATACTTACACTTTAGAAGACAAAGCATTTTTCACAAACAAATATTTAATAAAAATATAATTAAAAAAAGAAGTAAACACTGTAACCAACAGTGCACACAGTCATCTGGGAAGTTGTGGCATTGGGAATCATGTTTTTTCAAATAAAGCCAAGGTAACAGAAATTTTAAATACAGCACAGTGAAAATGACATGAATCTGACAGTGGGCAAATGCATAAAGCGCAGCACAATTTGAAATCACGAATTTAATGCTTAAAGCATTCAATTTGCACGGACCGAAACGTCACGCAGGGGGGGGGGGGGGGAAGAAACCAAACGCGCTCCGCAGGTCCCACGCAACTTCACAAGATCTACACTGGATCGATTAAGGTTTATGAAATTAAAATTTTCATTAGCATGCAAAGATTGTTTAAATACGTTAAAATCCGTAGTGGTTTGAATGTGCCGACAAACGATGAAAGTATATAATGTTTGCCTTTCTAGTACTAAAAAAAAAAGCAACGAATACTACGTTTGTATACATTTGAACTCCTTGTTTAACAGTTCTATCTGATCATTAGATAGACATTTATCTGTATTAGACAGAACTGAATGACGACAGCGAACAAGGGGGAGAATGTGAGCACTGTGCGCTCAGGCGCTGTCGTTCTCGGAGCCGTCAAAATAAAAGTCCCGCCTAGAACACATCGGCCAAACAGGAGAACTTATCGGCTCATGCCGATATTTATAAAATGCCAAATATCGGCTGATATATCGGCATTGGCGATATATCAGTTGACCACTAAAGAAGAGACTCAACGACAGCTATAAATTCAAATAAACCACACTTTGGCTGGAAAATTATACTAATTTGTTTATGGTTTTCAACCAGTTGTAACAGGCTCTAAAACAATCACAAGTCATTACATCTCCTTAATGAGATTTAAATCTGTGAAATATGACAACCATATTCAATTAGCTATAAAAACCATCAAAATTTATGCAAGTCAAAAAAACACACACAACATCAACAACAACAACAACATGTACATGACCAGCAAACATAAAATATATTGACGCCCCACTTCCATCAACTGGTCTTTAAAGTCACTGGCCCTGGGCCATTCGGCCTTCCTTATTGATCTCTAAATAAACACAACAAAAGTTGAAGCAGGTTTTGTTAAAGTCAGTTTTGAAAGCTTATCCAAACTAGTCTTGTTCCAGAGCGAGCACATGGAGTTCTAGCAGGAGTGTGTGACATATTGACTGGCTCTCTCAAACTCCAGCTGATAGGACAGTGTGAAAAATCTAGAGCATGGAAGGTGAAGCAGCCTCATTCGACCAATTCAAACTCCTCCCCTCCCTTTCTATTTATTATTGTCTTCTGGAACCTTTCTTTGCAAAATAACGGTTAAAATACCAGCTCCACAGGATCAAGAGGTAGGCCTATACAATATTTCCAAGCCACATGGAAAGCAATTAGCATTTTAAGTTTATCATAAAATCTCTTTTATTCAGATTATTTTACCCAATATATTTAGCGGCTTAGGGACATAACAATAGCTAGTAAATTGCGTCTGTACGGCAACATTAATGCAATCCATCTGTGTACATTTGAGATTAGATTCTAAGAGGTAGTTTGATCCAAAGTTAAAGCACAGCACTCAATAAATCACACACCCATTAATAGTTTCAGGCAGGTGGCATTTCATGTGGGTTCAGCTTTATCTGCGCCTGGTATCCTCTACTGACCTAGACCTCAGCTGTTCAACCCAGCACAAACAGGTCTAAATGACTCTGGACACTGGCTATGTGCCCTGCCCTACCATCATGAACACCCTCAACAGTCCCTCTCGATGAAAAGCCTCTTGAGCTCAGCCTTCATTTGTCAGTCCACCAGTTTACCAAGTTTATCTATATTTAGCTGACGTTATGTGATGCACACAGTTTTGAAATATATATAATTACTAATTATTTCTGGCATTCTTGACTAAGCTTTGTTAGTCCAATGTTGTCTGGATGTCAATATAAATTTGAATTATCTCTGTATTTTTGACTTCAAAACCAAAATAAAAGCTATTAGTAGTAATTCTATCAATACAAATAAATGGATAAATTACTAAATTAAAAAAGCAATGTATTGGAACATTCTTTAACAAATTTAGAAGGTGCCTTGACTAAGATTTGTTAGTCTAATGTCACCTGGATGTTAATCTACACTACTGTACTTTTTACTTCAATTCTAATTAAACTACAAATAAAATAAAATAGTGAAAACATTGACATACAAAAAATGTATGGCATCTTCATTAGTCTGAAATCATATAGATACTGAAAGTTATCCGTGTATTTTCTTGTGAAGCTGACATGCAATAGAACAATAAAAATGTGTTCAGAAATGTTACAGAACATGATCTAAGATTGACTCTAAAGTAGCTTGACTTCCCTGTTGTCACCATCGAGCCAGTCATATATTTTATGTAAGTGACTTTGAAAGGAAGGGGCAATAAATAGTCTTTCCTGACAGACAGACGTTTATGAAGTAATTGCCTTGTAAATGAAGGCTGAACGAACACAGGCCACTGTTCCTTACAGCTTGATGGAACAGAAAGCACATGTAAGCACACATACACACATACACACAATGACAGCCTCATGCATAATTGATCCCTCAGAGATTCTCCAGAACTCCAATGTTAACATTATTCCTCCATAGCGTCTCCAAAACGTCAACATGCTGGATACAACACGTCAAGCCCCGGAATTTTTCGCTCCATGGAGCACAGCTCATGCCAGACTGATTTGTGTCAAGTAAGGCCAAACACACAAACAACGCTGGCAGAGAGGCGTTCTCACATGCGGAGGGGAAAGAGAGTCGGAGCACAACAGGAAGACTCTACCTGATATGGCCATGGCTGCCAGATAGGCCCAGGCTGGAGGCCTTGTAAGGGAACATCTGGTTTTATCTTGGAATCAGACCTCTCACATAAACACAGGCACTCTGGAGCACTGCAGATCTCTAGTCACTAACAAGCCTGTGAACGGCACCGAGCTGCCATCTGTTAGAGAACCCAGAGAAATCACCTGTCGACAAGTGAATCATTTACAAACAAGTGGACACTCTGGGCCACAGGCTTCTTAACTGATTATCAAAGCGATCATATAACCATGAGTTCTTCCTGCTTAACTCTTACATACATATCAGTCATATCTAACAAATGAATTGTAAATCAGGGGTCTCAAACTCAAATGTCCTCGAGGCCACTAACCAGGTAGTGCCACTTACAGCCAGCTCAACAGTTGCAACAAATTCATGACAGCAATGTATATGTTT